>JAKELL010000128.1:0-144031 GCA_021524915.1 Lactarius akahatsu | reverse complement strand
CGATCGTTGTGTCACCTCTGCGGGCCCTCATGGCGGACCAAGTCGAGGCGCTGCGCGCCAACCGTATAGATGCGATGATGCTTGCTTCACTGGACTCTCAAGATGGGGATTCTATGCACGAGCTTCGAACCGCCGCAAACAAGCCTAGCCTCCTCTATATCACACCTGAGAAATTGTGCAACAGCGAATTCATGAAGGGTACATTGAAAGGCCTCTACTCAAGACATCAACTAGCTCGGTTTGTTATAGACGAAGCGCATCTTATTAATTCATGGGGACGCGACTTTCGCTCCGAGGGAGTACGCCTCCTTATTTCTCAGCATTCGTACGCGAACTGATAGAACCTCTAGTATGCCGCACTTCATGGTCTCCGAACTGAATATCCAGGGGTCCCATTCGTCGCACTTACTGCAACCGCGACTTCTGAGGCTTTGCAAGACATCGTTACTACCCTAGGCCTAAGTGACTATGTACTCCTCTCGCAGTCGTTTAATCGCCCCCAACCTGCGCTATACAATTATTCCCAAGAAAGAGACGTAGAAAGCAACATCGTCGACTTTATTCAGGGAAATTATCCAGACCAGACAGGGATTATATATTGCATTGCCCGTGCAAAAAACTGAGGAGGTAGCTATGAAACTGAGGATGCAAGGTATCAATGCTAGACACTTCCACGCTGCAATGGCCAGTGACGACAAAGGCGTATTCAACAACAGTGCAAAGCGGTGAATGCAAGATCATCGTCGCCACAGTTGCGTTTGGCATGGGTGTAGAATAAAGCAAACGGTGAACATAGTTTGCTCGAAACTGTACTCAGCTGACCCCCCCTCAGTGCGCTTCGTCATACATTATGACGTGCCCAGCAGCATCGATGCGTATGTTAAGACCCCCCAGGCGCGAGATCACTTGACCAAGTTAAGCTTACAGGTACTGCCAGGAGACAGGTCGCGCCGGCCGAGACGGGGAGGTTGCTGAGTGCATACTGTGTAAATAACCCGTCGATATAACATTCTTGAGCTCACATTATCTTTCATAGACTATAGCTACTGCGACACACAACGAAGGATGTCTCAGATCAATAAGGACAAGGACATAGACGAAGAGCAGAAGAACCGCAAGAGGCAGGCGTTGTATACAGTCAACGCGTTCTGTCTCAACGAGATTGATTGTCGCCGCATGCTAATATTGAATCACTTTACTGAGGCGTTCGACCCAGCCTCTTGCAAAGGCACATGTGACAATTGTGCCTCAACAGGCGAAGTCACGGAGCTCGACCTCACTGGCTCGGCCACCATATTTGTGGAAATGATTCAAGAACTGCAGAACATGTGTATGAAGATCACTGGACCTCTCAGCGTGCACGCCTTTCGTGGTACATCAGCGTCAGATATGGCGAGGAGAGGATTCGACGCCATGAAGAACTATGGGAAAGGTTCTGACATCTCGGCTGATTTGGCTAAGCGCTTGCTTGATCACTTGATAGCCCGTCAAATTCTGTCCACTGAGCTCGAAGAAGCGCAAGTCCCAAACAGAGCTCCGATTTCCTATGTATATGTACCATCATTTGTCCCATACCGTCCGTATCACTAGCTGACAGCACCCTGGTACAGCTCGGGTCCAAAGCAGACGCATTTCTCTCAGAGAGACAATCTTTCCTGTTGAAGGTACGCTCCACGAAGAAAGGGGTCGGTGCACCCAAGTTCAAGAAGGTTGCGGCCCTTGCTTCAACTTCAACGATCTCGGTTAGGAGGAGACGTCCACGAGTTGAAGCTGCCGATGACCCTGTCGAGCCATTCTCCCCACGTGATACCGAGCCAGTCTTTGACGACATAGAGCCAGAAGCAGGGATTTTAGAACCGTCCACCCCTCCGCTTTTGCAAGCACGGAGGCTCAGGGCTTCCCCGAGCATCCAGGTCTTCGAAGAGCCACCGAGAGAATGGGGCCTAGATGAAAACCAGGAGTGCTACCAGGCACTCTGCGCTCTCCGCGCTCAGGTATGTGGCCTTCTAACCACTTCGCTCATACTGACCCACGTCAGTTCGCCGTGGAGCGCGCATGCGACCCGCAAGACATCCTAGTCGACGAGATTCTGGAGACTCTGAGCTGCATACTCCCTGGCGGTCTGCGCCCTGCAATTTCTCTCTCTCTCTCAATCGCTGACGAAATCGCTTGCTTGCTTGCTGCAGATGGCGTCGCCTTCAAAGAGGTCCTTATGATGGGCCAGGAGCTCGACGCCGATGAGAGCCATGACAAGTGGGTCGCCTTTGGACGGCCCTTTCTGGACGTCACTTCGAAATATGCGATGCGCTTGCGGTAGGCCCGTCCTGACCCCCTTTGGGGAGCATACCTCTCTTATCTCCTTGGTCGACCCCAGCGCCAAGTCGAGTCCTTCCACCTTTACACCTGCCGAGCTGCACGAGCGCTTCGATTACCAGGGTGCGCCAAGCAGCAAACCTGTTGGAGAGCGGTGAGCGAGGAAGGAGGCGTCATTTATCACCCTATTGCAAGATATATACCTCACAATCACTTAATGCTCTATACATGCCTACTTGTCCTATACCATTGCACACTCGAGCTACGCTAAGTTATCTTATCAATTCTGCATCACAAGTCAGAGAGCGATCTGAAGGGAAGCAACACCGTATCTGGTGTCAGCCTCGCTCCGTACGGCTGATGTGGCTGGGTGTACGGCATGACAGCATCACGTCCCTGTAGGTGAGTCGGAATTTGGGAGTAGGCGCTCAGCAACATGAGTACGGTGAACTACTCTACATAGATCCGAGAGGTTTCTGTAGATTAAAGGTGAAAAGGAATTCCCGTGGGTAAATAGTATTAAGACAACAACGTTGAACAGTAGAATAAGACCATACAGAAACACCTGCTCAATACCCGCCGGTGTCCTGGGTCGTGCGGTGGGAAGCCATCTGCCTGCGCTGTGTATCCTCGAGCTTTGGACAGTTGGAAATGCCGTGTCCAAGACCTAAGTGAAAGAGGTCGGTACTAAAAAACGTGAAAGAGAGAAAGGATACATTACCTCCACAAACGGGACAACCCTTGAGTGATCCGCCTTGGGCCGCACGTGGGTCTTCAATAGTTTGCAAGAACGGCGGGACCCTGAAAAAAAAAAAGGGCCGTTAGGCTTGGACAAGATTTTGTGGGGGCATCAGATTGATACGCACTTCTGTCCAGCCTCCATGAGCAAGTATTTCAGATCTAGCAATGTCTGATCTGGGGTGTTCATGTTGACGAATGTTGTTGCTATGCCGGTCTTTCCGCTTCGTCCCGTGCGCCCAATTTGATGCACGTAATCCTCGATCTCCTTTGGCATGGAAAAAATGATGACGTGCTGGATATCGTTGAAATCCAGACCTTTGGACGCGACGCCCGATGCGACCATGACGTCCTTGGCGCCGGACTTGAACGATTTGATAGCGTACTGACGTTCCTCTTGGGCTGAGACAAATGGTCAAAATGACTGTAATGTGCAGGACCAGAAGCGGAACATACTCTTTGAGCCGTGGATGGAAACAGCCTCGACGCCCTTGAGGAGCAGGTACTCTTGGATATCGTCTACCTCGTTCTTGTTGTCGCTGAAGATGATGACCGGAGGAGCCGTCTTCTGTAAGCACTCGAGCAAATAGACCATCTTGGCCTCCTGCTTGACATATTCGACGACCTGCAAGACGTCCAGGTTGGCGGCACCTGCTCTGCCGACGTTGACAAGCACGGGTCGAATGAGCGATTGCTGGGCAAAGTCTTGGATCTTTCGGGGCATAGTGGCGGAGAAAAGTAGTGTTTGCCGTTGACGCTGCGATGGATTATCAGCGACGCGATCATTGAGAGGCAAGGAGACAGTTACCTTGAAGAAACTCATGATGTTCCGCACGTCGTCCTCAAAACCGAGGTCAACCATTCGGTCGGCTTCGTCCATACAAAAGTACTTGCAGCTGTCAAAGTTGATCTTTTTCTTCTCTAGCATGTCGATCAACCGTCCGGGTGTCGCGACCACGATATGAATTCCTTTGCTCAAAACATGGCTTTGCTCGCCCATGGAAATGCCACCCATGCATAACAGCGTATTCAGGCGGGGATAGTTTCCCGAGTTGGAGAGCGCCTCTGTCCATTGTAGGACATTTTCGTATGTTTGCGATGCGAGCTCACGAGATGGGCAAAGTACCACCCCAATAGGACCCTCGCCACGAACAAAAGGGAGTTTGGACTCATCTTCAAGCGCAAGCATAATCAGTGGAAGGCAAAAAGCTAGGGTCTTGCCGGAGCCAGTGAAGGCTATGCCGATCATATCCCGACCTGAGAATCTGAACTACGGTCAGCAGCGGTACGGCCATGAGATATTCTGAAACATACGCTACGGGGATTCCCTGGAGTTGAATAGGAGTGGGGGTCGTGATCCTCTTTGACTTTAAAAACTTCAGTAGAGGGTGGGGTAATTTCATGTCCTGTTCGACGCATAAGCTTCCGTCCAGGGAAACGTAATGTGTACTTACTGCGAACGAGTCAATTGGTGGGGGTATGTCATCGCCATCAACAATAATGTGGTATTTCTCGCGAATTTTCTGGTTGTTCTCGTCGCTCCGCGCACGAATATATCGTGGGGGCGTCCACCTGAGAGAAAGCTCAGCGTGCTGTGGTTGCGGATACTACTGCAACGCACGTAGTCCGTAAAGCCTCGGTATACAGGATGCCCTTGGCCAGCTCCCGGTCAGACGCGAGCTTTTTTCTACTAGCTATTGCAGCTAATATTTGTGCGTCTGCCTCTTCTGCCTTCTCTGCCTCTGTCTTTTTGGCATCTGCGGCCCTACATCTCAGCAAGCTGGCCAGTGGATGGGAACACCGCATACCTTCCGACGCCTTCTTCGAGTGGACCTCCTGCGCTTCCACCAACAACGCTCGACCCCTCCTCACCTTTTCTCTTCGTCTCTCCTCTTCTTGTTCTTCGTTCTCTCGCTCATCTTCCGCCTCCCGTGCCTCTTGGGATTTGTCGCGACCAGACGAAGAGCCCAAGGCGGACAGTTTGGCTAGCTTGGCTTCCCGTCTCTGGGCCACCGGTATGTATGGTTCATAGTTTTCGTCATCGAGTTTGTACTCAGGGGAGGGAGAGCGCTGAATGCGGCGACGTTTGACAGAGGTTTCGGCCGACATTGTCGTCCAAAGTAAAGCACGGAACGAACGGGCCGGAAACTCGCGCTCAGGTGATTACAGTTATCGTTATGCAAAACGAGCGCTCCGTCGCTCTTGTACCCCAAAACGTGAACCTGTTCTACGGCTGTTGTATGATTCGTACATCAGCTTATTCTGCATTCTTTGCTTCGTCGAACGTATCCGCAACACCCGCGGACCACTCGTCCATTTGAGGTCGTGTAAGTAAGTTATTTCCCTTCTTGCCACATCCTCGGCGCTCCCCCACCATCAACACGTCCCACCTCTGCTCCACTTCACCGATGCGGAGAAGGTATCTTCCCCTCTTTGATCACCCAGTGCTACGACAACCTGTTTTCGTGTTTGTTCGCATACTCCAAGTGCGTGCACCAACAGCCCACACCACCCGGGGACAGGGACATCATTACCACTGATGGAGAAGACAGTATACAGTAGCACTTGCACGGCTGCTTCTCCCCTCCACTTCTACGAGGTGCTTCGGCTTCCGGAATTCCTAGTTGGATGTGTGTACCGTTTTTCATCCTGAAAAATGGCAAACACACCCATGGATGCATTGCACTGAAGAAACAGATAGTTTTGAACATATGGGTGAGCCGAACAAGCTGCTCAATGGCTGACAGCTTTCCCAGAAGCTCATTACCTGGATAACCGAGTGCACGTCGGTCGACGTAGCTCTCCGATTCTGGTTTCCAGGGACAATACGAATTGATGAAATTTTTTGGTGATGGACAGGTTAGTCTCTTCGCGCCGTCTTATTTCCAGAGCGATTCAATGACTTAACTGAAAGAACGGCCGCCGTTGTAGGTCGCGTGTTAAAAACTGCACATTTATCGCCCTGTCTACTGGTGATTCGACATCCCGCTCCCACGTCGTGACAAAATGGTCATATTGTGTTTGATGACGCGTGCCGACGGCAATAGAGAGCTATTTTGAATCTCTTTAAATTTGAGGCATCGCGGGCCATCGTCGAGCTATACGCCGCCCTCAAGATGATTGACGAATTCGATCCCTCTGTCCACTCTCATCGTCGGTGTGAGTTCGAACTCTTGTCTCGGAGTAGCAACTCGCTTATGACAATCCCCCATCATAGACAATCCTCTCACTGGCGAGTGCGTGCTGGTCTCAGACCCGCATCGCTTGAAACATCCATGGAATGGGCAAGTTGAACCACCCCAGTCTGTGTTCCTACCCGAGCACGATCCGGATTGTTTCCTCTGCTCGGGAAACGAGCGTGCAAGTGGTCAGAGCAACGGAAGGTATCAACACACCAAAGTTTTCCCAAATGACTATGCGTCCGTCCTTCCTCCGCCAGGGCCGGTTGCACGCGCTACACCCCACCCGTTGCTAGCCAGCGAGCCTGTGGTCGGCACGTGCGACGTGCTCATTTTCCATCCGCGTCATGATTTGACGTTCGCCCAACTTTCCCTGGAAGATATTGCACGTATTGTTGAGGAGTGGGTAGGCGTGTATAGGCGTCGGGGATCTCAGGTGGCCATCAAATACGTCCAGATATTTGAGGTAGCGTGCCATTCTTTTGGGAATTGGGCGCTATTGACCCGACGGCGAATTAGAATAAGGGGATCATGATGGGGTGCTCGAATCCCCATCCACACGGACAGATATGGTCCCTGAATTATATCCCCACCATAGCAGCAGCGGAGCTTGCTTCACTGGCACGCTACGCTGTCAACCCAAGTGTTGAACCTTCTGCCTCTAAAGCGCCGTGTGGACCCCTGGGTCGGCCTTGCCTACTCTGCGACTATGTCCACTTTGAGTTAGGTGTTCCCGAGGATCAGGGCCGCATCGTTGTGCGCAATAAGCATTTTGTGGCGCTGGTCCCATGGTGGGCAGTTTGGCCGTTCGAGACACTTGGCAAGTGAGAACATTTTGCGGCGCCCATCCATCTGACGTCCACTTAACAGTACTGCCGTATCACCGGCACGTCCCATCTCTGGCTCATTTGACAGATGAAGAGAAGTTGTCGCTTGCCGACGTACTCTCACGTGTCACGAAACGTTACGACAACCTATTCTGTTGTCCGTTTGCGTATTCCATGGGGATACACCAGAGGCCATTGCCCCCTCGCGAAGAGGACCTACAAAACACTGATGGCGAGGATAATATAGCGCACTTGCACCTGCACTTCTTTCCTCCTTTGCTACGGAGCGCATCGGTCCGGAAGTTCCTCGTCGGGTAAGTGTTCCGTATATCTTTCAGTCCGCATCTGGGTTAATCGGATCGAATTGGCTGCAGTTTCGAGTTGATGGGGGAATCGCAACGTGATTTTACACCGGAGCTCGCTGCACAGCGGTTGAGGGAATGTTCGGATGTCCACTACTTAGACTTAGACGTAGACACAGAAACAGATCCGGATGCAAGTCCGGTCGAGTGTCAGTGATAGACTCCGAGATCCGTATATCTCCCAGGCCCTAGTTGAAATTGATCCACTACACTCGCTATCATACCCCGCATCCCGTAAACTATGAGTACCCCACCTATAACAGATTCTCCTCAACTCGCGGCTTCAGACCCACCGTTACAGTCAAGGGATTTGGACCGTGTCAACAATGCGCTCGTTGCTCTCAAGGACACCACACCGTCTGTAACGGGTTCTGGTACTCGCTCTGTGCCAATCGGTGCAGGCGGATCACTGTGAGCCTTCCTTAATCGGCACCCGTGTCACGAATCCTCCGAGGCCTAAATGCACATACAGGCTGAGACAGTTCGATGAATCCAATCCGAGCAAGATCACATCGCAGGCGGCAACCCCGCCCAGGTCCGTTGTTGGAATTGGCGGAAAAGGTACGCATCTGGCGGCCTTGTCAGCACGGACGTGTTCACACCTCAAGGTTCTCTCGAATATAGTGGAGAAGCCAGACTACTCGGAGGCAAAGATCATCCTCGCTATGGTACTCAGACCGCCATTGTTCAACTCCTAAGCCATGCAGCCTGAGATTGCACTACTACTTCCAGGTCGGACTGCCTGCTCGGGGCAAATCGTATCTCAGTAACAAGTTAATGCGATACCTTAAGGTAAAGCGCAACTTGTTCGTCTCCGGGCCCGTTGGGCTGAAAACCCATTGTCCCGCAGTGGCTAGAATATGACGTCAAGGCGGGTGAACCCCCGCAAGGGGCCCACTGTTTCCCCTCAAATCTTAACCATAACCATAGGTGTTCAACGTCGGGCAACTTCGTAGGAGTAGGGCGAATCAGAAGAGAGAGCAGTCCGTGGCGATTTCGAACATATGTGAACGAACCTGCTGACCCTGCATGACTAGGAGCGGCGTCAAAGAGGACCACACCGCCTCATACTTCAGCCACGGCAATGAGGAGGCAAACCGTCGGCGCGAACAGCTGGCGCATGACTCTCTGGAAATGCTGATACAATGGCTAAAGGACGGGGGAAACGTTGGGATCCACGGTATGTGGTCGATGGCTGTGCTATTACCCGTCTTATACGATAGCCAGATGCCACGAATAGCACCAGAGAACGGAGGTTCGTCTCACCTGGAGTTCCTTACCTGCAGCTGCCCGCTAACCTCGCGTCCTGTGCAGGGCATATATTGAGCGACGGGTTGCTAAAGAGAAAGGGATGGCCTTGATATTCTTGGAATCAGTCTGCGATGACCCGGAGGTCATCGCCGCCAATGTCGCACTGAAAGTCAGCATGGGCGATCCTGATTACAAGGACATGTCTCCCGAAGACGCAAAGCGAGATTTTCTCCGGCGTATCAAGGAATACGAAGCCGTCTATGAGCCCGTTACAGAGCCGCACCTCTCGTACTTTAAGATAATCAACGTCGGGGAACAGGCAACCGTCTGCCGGATACACGGATACTTGCAGAGTCGCGTCGCGTTCTATCTTATGAATCTGCATCTGAAACCGCGGAGCATTTTCTTCTCTAGAGTTCGTCGTTGTGCTACTCCCCCCACCCACCTTCTGGATCGCTACTGATCTGCCTTGTACGTAGCACGGTGAGAGCCAGTACAACGTTGAGGGGAAAATCGGTGGGGACGCAGACCTATCCGAACGAGGACTTAAATACGCGAATGCGCTTCCGGATCTGATCAGAGATAACATTGGCGATGCGCCACTGACTGTATTCCCCAGTTGTCTTGTCCGCCGGTTCGCTATTGATTTTCTCTGCCAGGTTTGGACGTCTACCCTCAGGCGCACCATCCAGACGGCCAGTTTCCTACCCTATCCCAAGTTGACCTGGAAGTCATTGGATGAGCTCGATGCGGGGGTCTGTGATGGGATGACGTACGAAGAGATCGAGGTATGAACCGTTTGCAACTGCGTATGGTCCCCTCACGCGTCGCCTCTTAGCTTGCATACCCGGACGACTTTGCCAACAGAGATGACGACAAGTTCAACTATCGGTACCGAGGTACGTCACTTTTGCTTCGGCTATCGAGGCACCGAGGCTTGACGGATGGTGGTGCAGGAGGGGAATCGTACCGAGATGTCGTTCTTCGACTAGAACCAGTGATCATGGAGCTCGAACGACAGGAGAACGTCCTTGTCGTGGGACACCAGGTAAGCTATTTCCGTGCGTCTCCGTCGCTTCCACTCATCACTGTCACAGGCTATTCTTCGGTGTCTGTGCGCACGATTGACTTTTGCGTTGTGAACGTCTTCTGAAGCTTTTGACAGCTACGCATACTTCCATAACCTGCCTCAGGCCGATTTGCCATACATCAAGATCCCCTTGCACACTGTCATTAAACTTACGCCGAAAGCATATGGTTGCGACGAGGAAAGGTAGGTTTAACGGGTTGAAGTGGGTTACTGTTAGATTCACACGTTCTAAAGATATACGCTTCCCATCGGCGCCGTGGATACACACCGGCCAAAGCCGAAAACAACGCAACCCGGCTCTCCATCCAAACTCGGGACTGGGCGCCAGTACTACGCAGAGAATATATAAGGTGGAGCAAAAGCAAAGGGAAGCGAGGGCGAAGGATAATAAGCCTAAATAAGGTGACGTCCCCGTATAGAAGAGAAGAGCGGTTGTTACGTTCTGGATAACGTATCAAAGTATACAGATGTGGTGTCTAAATGAGATAGTAACCGGGACGACTGTGATGAGATCAATCACGTGCGTGCTGATGTTCTTTGGGATGCTCCACTTCGAAGCGTTGGTCCGCAAATAGCGGATCGATAAAGACTTGAATATCCACCGTCGAGCTGGCAGAGCCGCGATTTAACCAGAGCCACTTGAAACCGACGTGGTAGTCAACGGCGGGTTTCCAGCGTTTCGTAAGGCTGTTTTCTGGGTCAGACCAGCCGGCCCAGTTGTAGTAGACATCAGTGTTATGCAGGCAATTGCTGTAGAAGCAGGCGAAGCGAACGTCAGTCCATCTTCATAAGTGCATCTCAACCGGGAAGATTACGCACAAATGGAGTAGCTTCGGAAGGACGACCTGTCCCTCATATGGAGTGCCCCACAGGTGGATCATCGCTCGACTCTGTTCATCCTCCGGGGTGTCGTCGTGACCGAGGCCCGTCATGTACATGTCCAACAAGCAGCTCGTCACCTCCCAATCATATACTAATGGTCTGAACAGGTCCTTGCGGTTGCTCACGATGGCCCACCAGTACCCTTGATCACCGAGCGCGACATTCATGTACTGACCATTCGGTCCCGGAGGTCCGAATAACGCCTCAAAGGTAGGCGGTGAAAGCGCAGGAGGGAACAACCCGCTGCGGTCCGCGCGGTAGATGCTAGAATCCATCAGCCTCGCCGCGCGGAGCCTTCCAAGATGAAGTAGCATGATGCACGAGCATATGCGTGATGCGTGGTGCCATTCTGGAGCGTCCTGATTCGGATGACTGGGCATCGAGATGGACACCGCGGCATCCCATAGGGAGAACTCCTCCCAGAGAAGTGCGGGGTCTGTCAGGAGGAAGGCGTCGGTGTCTACGTAAATGGCCTTTTCAACGACATCTGGTAATATTTCGTGCAGGAACAGCTTCATGAGGCCAGCTAGAATCGGCGAATTTGTTAGCAGCATGTTTGGATGAAAAAAACATCTGAACGGAAGCATACGTATGCCAGAAGAGTGATCCGTGTTGACCCCCCCTTCCCTTGAAATTCGATCTAGCATACTCTGGAATGGCAGCCGGTAAAATCGCACGGAAACGCTATGTAGCGGGTGTGTGAGAAGGCGGAATCGACTCTCCAGGTACGTCTGTGCAGCTTCGTCGCAGACAATGTGGAATTGGAGGGGCCGTGAAGTGTACATAATAGCGGACTGAAGAAGAGGCTATGTTACGCGGGGCCACGAGGTCGAGAAAAAAAAATGAAGTACCTTCAAGAGAACAGCACCCTCCTTAGCCGAAGGCTCCGAAAACATAACGAGGGCGAAGACCACAGGTTGCACTGGGGGCTCAACAATGACAGTCTTGGTTGTAGGGGGAGCTGTCCGAGTGACAGTAACAGTGACTGGAGGAGAATCGACTCGCAATTCAGGTACGCATATTGTCTGGGGATCGGATGATCGGCAAGCTTGAGGATGTTTTTCGCCCGGAAGTTGCTGGGAGAAAAGTACAATCGAGGCAAGGGCTCCAGCTAGAAGCAAGAACGCCACACGCCGTGTTCGAAAGAGTGACCTGCCTCCATGCCAGGAGCCATCGAGGGAATTGCGGGGATGATATGTTGTGGAACGATGAGGAGAGGCCATCCCGGACTGAAACAACGCAAACCGCGGGTTTACCACCAAACGAAGGAGATAAGGCCTCGATAGGGATATAAGGTGAGTAGGAGGAGGAAAGGGGGGACTGTCTCAAATGTCATTTGAAAATTCGCCAGGGCCAGCCTGTAGTATGAGCTTCTTAATTGGTTCATTCTTGGCTCCTCGAGCGCTGAGCGCTGAGGCGCAAAAAAAAAAGGTACAGTAGCGCCGAATGAGGCAGTGCTAGGGGAATCGAAGCCTGGGATCAAAACCGCGTTGTCGTCATTTTCTGAAATGCATTGCGCTTCCTTGCGCGCTTCTGCCCGTTTCCAGAATCACATCGCAACCCGACAATGTCCTCAAGTGCCATGGCTAAGCTGACTTGTAAGTAACTCAGTGTTTGTAATTCCTATATGTGGAACTTCAATTAAAGTACCGACCAAAATAACTGGTATTAAATAATTCCTAGATAATTTGCTGGGCGATTGTAAATAATAAAATTTGTTGATAGGCTATACCTCGTCTCGTACACTGCAGGCAGTGCGAGAACTGACACTCAACTACATGACCCACAGTGCTGCCATTTCCCATTTGCTCCCCAAAGACTTGGTGTGACCACCCACTCCGAGACCACCCATTCTTGCCACTGCAGGTGGTGAGAAGCCTGTGAGGAGCCGATGCTTGAACGTATTATTACGTCTGAGTCGCCCCTCCTAACTTAGTTTGCACATGGCCCATTGACACCTTTGGTGTCATTGCTAAGCGCTGAGCGCTCAGCACACAGTCCCGACCTCAACCAAGAGTGCCAATCCCCTATCATGTCCTGTAATGTAAATGAGCGCACGTATATCATGGTCAAGGTGTGACCACATCGCCCGCCAACACTTACAGATCCACTGACGACGAGGACCGTCTCGTCTCATCGTAGGCCGACGGCGTCCAGCGAGGTCTAATCGGCAACATTATTGGCCGCTTCGAGAAGCGTGGTTTCAAACTCATTGCTCTCAAGCTCGTCCATGCTACCCCCGCACACATCGAGAAGCGTGGGTCCAGTCACCGTTGCGTGTACAAGCGTCCAAACTCACGTATCTGGATCCCTTTACTTTGCAGATTACGAAGTTTGGAGCGGAACGCCATTCTTCCCCGGCCTAATCAAGTTCATGACTTCGGGTCCCGTCGTCGCCATGGTCTGGCAAGGTCTCGGCGCTGTCGAAACGGGCCGCGCGATGCTCGGCGAAACCAACCCGCTGGCCTCTGCTCCCGGTTCGTCACTCACTCTAAATTCTGGCTGCCCCCTAGCCTCAATACGAATATGCGCTGCACACCAAAATTACAGGTACTATTCGTGGCGACTTTGCCCTCGACATCGACCGCACAATCTGCCATGGTTCCGACTCAGTTGAAAACGCAGAGAAGGAGATCAAACTGTGGGTTTTTCCTTCTCTCTTCAACACGCACGACGCGGATCCGTTTTATGTCCTCCTTTTTCTTTTCTCTGCAGCTGGTTTCCGGAAGGCGTCGTTCAGTACGATGCCACGTTCGCCTCCTGGATCTTCGAATAGACGGGAAGTATGAAAGCTTCACGAGGGGGGCGTGTTCTTCATGCACCAACAGCTCTGTGAGAACAGACCTGTAACCAGCTGTTTGAATGAGGATTTTTGAGGGGTTGCAAGTGACTGGTGACAGGTTGTATTGTGGGAGTCTGTGCGGGTGTTGGTGTGTGTTATAGGTGAGGTAGTAGCATTTGATCGCCATCGCTTCCTGTGGTTGTTGCCATGTTTAGTTGCCTGTCTGTGGGGGGTGGTTTGCGGCTCTGGGGGTTGTCTCAGGGTGATTTTCCTTGTAGCGTGGTTCTTCTGCTGATTGGGTGTGTGTGCCTTCTGGCTTTGGGAGGGCAGGCCACTGGTCGGGGGGTGTGTCTAATCTAGGTTGCATTACTTAATTGTGCCTTGTTTACTTTTTTTGCTTATTCATTCATCGTAGGGCTGTCATTTGTGGGGTTCTGCATAGATCACTGGGCTGGTTTTTTAGGGGGGTCATTCTGGGTCATGGGTGTTTGGTGCTGTTGGTGTGGGGGTTTTCACTAGGCTCTACTATTTGCTACATTTGGTCTTTTTACTACAGGGGCAAGGGGGGTGCAGGGTGTTATGTTTCAGACTGATTGGTGCCTTGGACCAGGAAGTGGACACTGATGTATGAGCTATGACACTCTCATCAGCAGTATATTGTCATGGACTTGTAGGATCAGTCAGCCAGGTAAGCTCTGGCACATGTGATTGTATGATACAGCTCAGATCTTGTTGTGACTCATACTAGGATAGCTGTACTAGGGTTTGCTCTGCTTACACTATTGGCTAGTACTTCTTGAAGCAGTGCTTCAAAGCCCACATGTACATCTGCAAAAGTGGACCCTGTCAAAGCTGTCAGGGACTGGTTGCCGACTGTCGTCGACCAGTCCCTGACAGCTTTGACAGGGTCCACCCTTGCAGATGCTACCTGTATAAGTAGAGTACTGCAAAGACCAAGAATGGCATCTTGGTCTTCTTCAATACCACCGCCTTAACTTGTTATCTATAGGGCTCTCCCCCTTTGGGTGAGTCGTCTGGCATATCCCCTTAAGACCAGGGATCCCTGTGACTTATCCCAAGATCCCCTTCATGGGCAGTGGAATACCCAATCAGCACAGCAGCCTACCAAGTCCATCTCTACTGCAACGAACAAGTCGCTTTGCCTTACACTTCCTTCTACATCCTCAACAACGACAACTGGGCACATGCTTGCTACATCGCAGAGGGACCCCAGGTATCCCCTGTAATGTTCCACCAGACATTCTTCTTGTGCTGCAGACAAGGCTACCAAAGCGACCTAACGATCACTGGATATGTTGAAGTCACGTACTTGATCGACTACTAGCTTGTGGATGAGATGTAACAGTGTGGCCCAAAGGATGCAAAGGGCGCAATAGAGAGCAAGGCAGATAAGATGAATAGACAGCTGGCAAGACAGCACAGCAAGGGAGATGGACAGCACACCTGAGGCAGCAAGAGATGAATGGAAAGGAAGGGATGTGAGACCTTACGGCGATTCACCAGCTAAGGACTAGGAAGATGACAACCAAAGTCTATTCAGCACTCATGTTACGCCACTACCAGTGTAGAGTCTGACTTAGACTTTGAGAGGGCATCCACAAAGTCACGTGACTTGCGTCGTTGCACCAGGACACTTTCCAAGTCACTGGGCAGTAAGAGACGTTTGACTTGCTTGAGGGAGACAAGCGAGAGATAGAGGTGCAAGTCAAAGGGGTAGTGATTGAAGAAGACCAAGATGGCGTTCTTGGTCTTCCGCGTACCCTATTTATACACTTTGCGGGGATGCTTTGAAGCTCCCCTCCAATCTGAGACTGCTAGTAGCGTAAATAGCTTGAACCCTACTACGACTACCACTGGGAATGAGTCATGATATCTAATATGTGATACCACGACCTGATGACTGATACTAATGTCCATGACGCATTACTACTTACTAAGGGGTCATAACTGTATAGTAAGAGTCCACTTCGCAGTCCGTGACAACTCAACTGGCAGACAGCTCAGAAGAGGCAAGGCATTTGGGTGGTATAATCCAAGAAGTCAAGCTTAGGTCTTCAGCGACCATAAGCCAGAGCCTATATACTACTCCAAGAAGGTTTGAACCCCAGCTTGGAACTCCAAAACCCTAATATACGGATCCTAGGAATGAGTCACAATAAGTCAGAGATAATCAGAAGCCAATGGCATAAGGCCCTCATGGCATGAGTCAGAGATAAGGAATCATGAATTGTATGAGTGCAGTCACAAACCAATCACAGAGCAGGAAGCATATGGTACACATCAGAAACCAGGCACAATCGATAAGAACGTATGAGTCATTGCAAACACAAGGCAGTTGAGACTGGTCCAGGCACAAGTTCATCTGGACCCTTCTGGTGTGAGTCTAGCTGGGTCACATGCCAGGGTCATGTGACAGGCGGTTGCATAAGATCACATGATCTACTCCCAATATTCCTGGGGCTTGTGAGCACTACTGGAGCGGTATGACACCTTGCTATGCTAAGCTCAAGTGTGAACTAAAAGTGAACTGTCAGGTAAGCACACCCAAGCCTAGTGCAGAGATAAATCACGTGCCAAACGTACAGTCACAGCAGAGTGGACAACGACTTAGAGTCTTTATGCAAGAACTCAAGTTATCAGTGCTCACGCTGTGGTACGCTGAGTGGAGAACCAAGAGGACAAGTTAGATTGTGTAGAGTAAGGAGTACAGAGGATACACACCTGAGTGGAGAACCAAGAGGACAAGTTGGTTCCACTCAGGACGCTACAGGAGGGTTTATATACGCTACTGGAGCTGAGCTTGAACTGAGTCTAAACACTATTACTAAGTGTACAGTAAGACTCCATGACTCAGGAGCTGACACGTCATGTCTATTAATAGTGCTATCTATTGTGCTGACTGATGCACTTGTTATAGCGCTTGACGTGATGCCTTATCTTTGCTGAGTAAAACCTAATACAGCGAGTAAGCGTAAACTACTAAGCGTGGTCTAGAACTGTCTAGAAGGTTCCTTCCTTATCTACCAATCATGAGAGTCCATATGTATATGGAATGTGACTGGGTTGGGTTGTCCCATTAAGGCTGCAACTATCCCAGGGTCATGTGCTTAAGGGTGCACATGATGGCAGCATGTGACTAATGATATCTTGTACTTTGGCCCTTTATATCTCCTTAGATATTTCCATATAAAATACAGAAAAATAGGAAATAAATATACGCGTCCATGACATCACCCCCCTTCTTAAGGGTCGACGTCCGCGTTGGCCTCTGTGTACATATGAGATGCTTGCCAAGGCAAGGACGTGTAAATGAGAGCTGCTATTTTTCTAGGCGCACCTGGGTTAGAGGAGTGGAACTCCTTGACTTTATCCAGGGTGTGGGCTAGGTTCTTTGCTGGCTCCCAAGTGTCCTCACCCTCACCGTAGCCTTTCCAGTGAACTAGGTACTTAAGAGTACGACCGAAGAGCTTAGAGTCCCTTATGTGGTCTACTTTGTACTCTTCTTCCCCTTTGACTGTGATTGGGTCAGGTGGTGGTGGTGTAAGCCCGTTGACTTTGTTTCCCTTGTAAGGGGAGAGGCAGTCTACATGAAATACTGTCACGAACCTAGAAACTTGGGTTGTGACTCAAGCGTCTAAGACCAGTCCGCACCAGCCTGGTCTTACATAATCACCTTCCTAAAGGGGAAATCCGAAATCGGAGTTTGAAGTTCATACTCCGACGATCACATGATGTGTCACATGATCTCCCATCATTTATCAAGTCACCTGACAACTGAAAGTCATACCATTCCTTGGATTTATCTGATTGGACTGCAAAGCAGTCAAATTATCATGACCAACTCGACTGCGGCACAGTTGTACCACTCCTATGATTATTCTGATTGGACTGCAGAGCAGTCATACGACACTATCCTGATTTTCTCATTGGACATTATATTTAGATGTTACTGGAATGCTCCATTCCGCAGTATTCTGCAGCACCCGTGGGCAGACCTTAAGCCTCCCCTAAACTTACACACAGACCATCCCTCTGGGTATATAAGCTAGCACAATAGAATGGACAGTCCCTCAGACTGTCCACTTGTGACATCCTCCCTTTGCCTCTTCCTGCCTCTAGAGCACTAGTGCCCCTTCAGCTGTCAAGCACGACTTGACACTAAGCGCCACTTTCCCTGAGCCGTTGCGCCAGTTCTGACGGTTGAGCCAAAGCGTTCCATCACAGTAGTCCCTGTGCCCCACTGTTACGATTCTCGTCTCTCTGTATGATAGGTCTTATCTGCTTATCTGTCCGGTCTCGCATTCACGTGTACGTTTACCTACGTTCCGCTTCGATTCGACCCCCGACTCTTATCTCGCATCAACCCCATGACCGTAGGGAAGCCAGGGCTGTGACTTCTAGAGCCCGCTGATGTCATTTGAGCCCCGTGTGCCCCCGCGGGATTCCCTTGTACTATTCATAGACCTCCCTTTCACACTTCCTCATTAGCTCGCTGGGGCCAGTACCTCAGGATCGCATCATATGTTTGTACCTCACAAACATCCTGTAGTAGTATATAAGTCACGCCCTACCTAGCTTGTACAGTAGACTTGACTTCTTGTGTAATACCACAATCGTCTTTGCCTCACGAATGACTTTGACTCACCCTTGCGCTTGAGTCCCTCTTCGCTTGCCTTTTCGCTTGAGCCTCGAACTTCCGCTAATATCCTTGTGTCCCTGGGAGACCAAGTGATACTTGTTCACCACCGAACTGAACCTTAACCGGTTCACGCCTAGCCGATCCCGTTGACTTATCGAAGTACACGTCGTACTTAACGCCCCTGTGGTGGCGTTACATTAAGTCAAGTCTCTCACAGTGGCGACATCTAGTCGTAGCCGAACCAAGTTTAGGCCTGAATATATTGACCGTCTTAGCTCAGACGAACTATCAGACAGAGTTAAGGGAACCGCGGTCTGGGCAGAACACAACGGAGTCGAAGGGTACTTTGTCTTTGACCCCTCGACATGATCATATCGACAGATCCATTACCTCGACGACAGGCACCTCTGGGCCTTTATTGAATATTCCCCATCTGAGGGAGCGTGGTACACTACAGGACCAGTACCCCTCACCCTGAACACCGGACCCTTGGGATCCTCCAATCCTTTGGGCATTATTATCAATCCCCCTAGTACCCCATCCCTGAGCATACTTGTGCCAACAACCAACCTTCCCACCTCAGCATTCCCATCGTACACTATGGCCCAACAAGGACAAGCGTCCGCAAGCACCACCCTCACGAGTGGGGGAGGAGTACCCAGCGGAAGTGGAGCGCCTGCCGGAGGAACTCCCGCCAGCGGTGGCGGTGGCGGTGGCGGCGGTGGCGGTGGACCGGCACCAGCCGGAGGACTTGCACCAGCCCCCGGTGGCAATGGCCGCCTGGGAGGGAACCCCCCGCCTGAGTTTGACGGGAATTGGGAAAAAAGCAAGGCGTTCTTACGTGCCTTCAAACTATACTGTGGGATGAACCCGACAGTGGACCTGCTTGCGGTACCAGGACAACGGGCCATGGCCTTCCTCTCCTATATTCGAGGGCCGCTCGTCGATGACTGGGTCGACGAGCAGATGAGGTGGCTCGATGACCAAATAGCAGCAGGAGTCCTACGAACCCAAAATAACCTCTGGAACGAGGTAGAAACCCGATTCGTACAGGCGTACACCGACACTGCAGAACAGACAAAGGCCCGCAAGGCCTTACAAACGTTAGCAATGAAAGGAGAAGACATTGACTCCTACATCGCCCAATTCGACAACCTGACCACGAAAGCCGGGTACGGCCCGGACGAAGCCACAACACTGGAGCTATTCCAGGATGGACTCCCGAATCAGTTAGTCATTAACGCCATTCGTTTCCAACACCCCGTTACGTGGGAGGATTGGAAGCAAGCTGCTCGACTACAACAGGCTGAGTACTTGTGTAACGTTCCACCGGACGTTCCTTCTTGTACTGCGGACAAGGCTTTCGGGTCGACCCAACGATCACCGGGATATGTCGAAGTCACGTGCTCGATCTTGTACTAGCTTGATAACGAGGCGTAGTAGGGTAGCCCAGAGGATGCAGAGGGCGATGAAGAGAGCAAGTCGAAGTTGATATGAATGAATGGTCGGCAAGACAGCACAACCAAAGGAGAATGGTGCAGCACGTTCCTTGAACGGCAAGAATAGAGCAGAAAGGAAAGGATAGGGGCCTCACGGCGATCCCTCAGCTAAGGACGATTCAACAGATGTATATGCACCAAAGGTAGCTAACAGCACTCGACTGGCAAGACAGCGCAGAGGAGGCACTACAATTGGGTGGTATAATGTAACGTTCCACCGGACGTTCCTTCTTGTACTGCGGACAAGGCTTTCGGGACGACCCAACGATCACCGGGATATGTCGAAGTCACGTGCTCGATCTTGTACTAGCTCGATAACGAGGCGTAGTAGGGTAGCCCAGAGGATACAGAGGGCAATAAAGAGAGCAAGTCGAAGTTGATATGAGCGAATGGTCGGCAAGACAGCACAACCAAAGGAGAATGGTGCAGCACGTTCCTTGAACGGCAAGAGTAAAGCGGAAAGGAGAGGATAGGGGCCTCACGGCGATCCCTCAACTAAGGACAGTTCAATAGATGTATAGGCACCAAAGGTAGCTAACAGCACGCAACTGGCAAGACAGCGCAGAAGTGGCACTACAATGGGTGGTATAATCCAAGAAGTCAAGCTTAGGTCTTCAGCGACCATAAGCCCCAGTCTATACATGTCCAAGGAGGTTTGAACCTCAGCTTGGAACTCCGAAACCCTAATATCCGGATCCTAGGAATGAGTCACAAACGAGTCAGAGATAACAATCCACCAATGGCAGTAAGGCGCAAAGGTATGAGTCAGAGATAAAGATCCGCAGCTGTATGAGCGCTGCTTCCATCCAATCAGAACGCAAACGTGTACAATCCATCAGAATCAAGGCACAATCGATCAGGCACATACGAGTCATCACAAACACGAGGCAGTCGAGACCGGTCCAGGCACAAGCTCATCTGGACCCTTCTGGTGCAAGTCTAGCCAGGTCACGTGCCAGGGTCACGTGACGGGCGTTTGACGTAAGATCACGTGATCTACTCCCAGTATTCTTGAGCGAATCCATGGTAGTCGGGAAAGTTACGTGACTTAGCTAGTTGTTGGGTAGTCCACGCCCCATATCCCATAACTACAACCTCTTCTTCGGCTTCTTCAGCACGTGATCGCTTCACGGCAGTGTTCCGAGGTCGTGCAGGGGTGTTCGGGGGAACAGTTACGGGCGAAACCGTAACAACTTGGTTTTGAAGGACCGACTCGGCAAGAACCGCACCCCGCGTCAAAAGAAGGGAGGGCATAACTGCGAACAGTGGGTACAAGCCCTCAACAAGAATTGCGACCCAAACACCATGGATGTTGGACGCACCCGAGCCTCCGTGGCTCTCACCAACGCGGACCGAATCCAACTTCAAAAGGAGGGGCGCTGTTTTAGATGCCGTGTTGTGGGGCACATCTCGCGTAACTGCCCACAAAAGAGCGCTCGAATTGCTACTTCCTCCACGACCACCCAACCAGCTTCCATCTCCGCTCCCCTGCTTGTATCAGCTCCCGCCGTCACTACTGTCGCCATACAATCTAATCGCATACTCTCGACAGAAGAACAGGCTGAAGCACAGATCGCTGCGATAAAGGCACAATCCCCGGAGGTACGAGACCTTATGGTAGAAAAGCTATTCGCGAAGGAGGATTTTCTCGACGCTTGAACCCGACGGCCTGGGCTAGAGCACTCAATGTAAACGTGTACCATAGCAGATACCGATCCATGCGAATCCCAGTACTCTTTAAATCTGCACACGCAACGGCCGAACGACAGGTACTCCTGGACTCAGGAGCAACGGACAATTTTATCTGCGCCTCACTCCTAAAAAGGCTGCAGATTGGAACACGTGACGTCACACAACCCATACGTATTTGGAATGTAGACGGGACGCACAACCAAGATGGGGCAATCACCCAATACACCGACCTAAACGTCCAAACGGGGAATGACACCAAAACGCTTCGCTTCCTAGTAACGAACTTGGGAAGAGACGAAGTCATACTAGGTTACCCGTGGTTCTCGGCGTTCGAACCACTTGTGAAGTGGGGAGAGGCAACGCTGAGCAAGGACTTTCAACCAGTAGTCATATCCAGCCTCCAGTCATTGGACGAAGCCACGCCCGTAGAAGCATCTATACGGGCGTTGGAGACGTATCAACTCGATGAAGAGGCATGGGAACAGATCGCGGACGATGAACAAGAGCCGTATGTGGCGTTACTGCGAAAAACCACGACGGCATCAGAATTAGCTCAGCGGGAAGTGGCCAAGCGAGAGACCCGCACCTTTGAAGAAATGGTACCACCAGAGTACCGGCGATATCGTAAGGTGTTCGACGAGGAAGCATCCCATCGCTTCCCACCAAAGTGCCCGTGGGACCACGCCATTGACCTGACACCGAACGCACCTGCAACGATGGATTGCAAGGTATACCCGCTGACCCAGGAAGAGGATAAAGCCCTCGATGTATTCCTCGCCGAGCAACTAGAAAGGGGATATATCCGACCGTCGAAGTCCCCATACGTTTCACCATTCTTCTTCATAAAGAAGAAAGACGGAAAGCTTAGACCTGTACAGGACTATCGACGACTGAACGAAGTCACCGTTCGCAATCACTACCCACTTCCCCTCATCCCTGAACTCATTGACAAAATCCGCGATGCACGGCTCTTCACCAAACTGGACATCCGTTGGGGGTATAATAACATCCGTGTAGACGAAGGAGACGAGTGGAAGGCGGCTTTCAAAACGAACAAAGGAGCCTTCGAACCACTCGTGATGTACTTCGGTCTCATGAATTCCCCCGCAACGTTTCAAGCAATGATGGACTTCACATTCCGAGGGCCGGTGCTGACGAACGAAGTGATTGTATACATGGATGACATCCTCATCGCCACCATTGATGATCTCCAACGCCATCGAGAGAGAGTCCACCAGGTCCTAACTCTCTGCGAAGAGAACGACCTGTACATCAAACCAGAGAAGTGCGAATTCGAAGTCCGTGAAACAGAATACCTCGGACTCATCATCGGACACGGGAAGCTGCGAATGGACCCTGTAAAAGTACAAGGGATTTGCGAATGGCAACCCCCGAAGAACCTTAGAGAAGTGCGCGCCTTTATCGGCTTCTGCAACTTCTACCGTCAATTCATCAAAGGGTTCTCGACACTCGCACGCCCCCTCCACGACCTCACAAAAAAGGACACCCCGTGGCACTGGGAGGCAGACCAGCAACGTGCGTTTGAACGTATCAAAGACCAAATATGTCAAGAACCAGTCCTCCTCTCCCCCGACCTAACAAAACCCTTTGAGATGGAAGTAGACGCATCCAACGTCGCCATTGGCGCTGTCCTCAACCAATTAGGAAGCGACCAAAAGCTCCACCCAGTGGCGTTCCATTCAGAGTCATTATCCCAAGCTGAACGGAACTACGACATCTACGATCGAGAATTGCTTGCAGTAGTCAAGGCATTACACGCCTGGCGCACGTACCTCATCGGCTCCCCTCACAAAATCATCATACACACCGATCACACCAACCTTCAGTACTGGAAGGAGCCGCGAAAAATCAGCCGAAGAGTGGCACGTGAATTCCTAGAATTGTCAGAATACGACTTCGTGTTGAAGCACGTATCTGGAATCCGGAATGGTCGTGCAGACGCCCTGTCTCGACGAGCCGACTACGCACCAGGCGATGGAGATAACAACGATGTCATCGTCCTCCCGGCGGACTGCTTCATCCGAGCCACAGAAATGTCAATGCACGACATGGACATTTGGACCCAAATAGCGCAAAACCTCGACGAATCACAAGTGCTGCGCTGGGTTGAGCCACACAGTCTGAAGAAGCATGGAGGATTATGGTGGAAAGGCGACGCTCTTGTCGTTATCGGGGATAACAATCTTAAGCAGGGGGTAATCACCTTTTTCCACGACACACCCGCAATGGGACACCCCGGAATCACAAATACCTACGAACTTCTACAACGAGACTACTGGTGGCCTAACATGCGCAAAGACGTCGAGGAGTACGTCAAAGGTTGCGCCACATGCCAAGCCAACAAAATTAATCCCCACCAACAAAAACCACACTTATTCCCCATCGCAACCGACCCAGACGCAGAACCCTTCGAAGTCGTAGCTATGGATTTTATTATGAAGCTACCACAGTCGCAAGGATATGACTCGATACTCACCATCACCGACCACGACTGCTCCAAAGCAGCCATCTTCATCCCGTGTAACGAAACAATCACAGTGGAAGGAGTAGCCCGGCTATACCTACGCCACGTCTACCCCCACTACGGCATACCCCGAAAGCTGATCACGGATCGGGACCCCAGATTCACATCCGCATTTATGACACAACTCTGCCAAGTTCTCGGAATTAGGCAAAATATCTCATCAGCGTATCACCCCCAAACAGATGGGCAGTCGGAACGTACTAACCAATGGCTAGAACAATACTTACGCCACTGGAGTAACGTGCAACAGGATAACTGGGCAGAGGCCCTCCCTGTGGCACAGTTCGCACACAACGCGTGGCCCAACACGACAACAAAGCACTCCCCCTTCTCGCTTATCATGGGATGGGAACCACGCACCAATTGGATTTCGAAACCCACGACCTCCCCATCGGTCGACCAACGGTTGGAAGACATGGGCAACTTCCGACAACACGCACAAGACTGTATCAAACACGCCCAAGAACTCATGACGAAGCGAGGGCGCACTCGCTTCATTCCCTACCAAGAAGGGGCGCACATATGGTTAGAGGGGACAAACCTTAAAATGTTCTACCCCACAGCCAAGCTAGCCCCCAAACGCCACGGACCATTCCGCATCAAGAAGGCCCTCTCGGCGGTGTCTTACGAATTAGAACTTCCGAAGTCATGGAAGATTCACCCCGTGTTTCATGCCAACCTCCTTACTCCATATAAGGAGACAGAACTACACGGGGCAAACTTTACGCGACCCCCACCTGACCTTATCAACAGAGAAGAAGAATTCGAAGTGGAGCGAATCCTCGGCTCAAGGCTCTATGGCCGAGGGCGCAAACTTCAATTCCTGATTCAATGGAAGGGATTTCCCGTAAGCGATAGTTCATGGGAACCCCTCGAAAACGTTCAACACGCACCTGACCTCATTGCCGACTTCTACTGGCACAATCCGACCGCCGAAGGGGCTGGACGAAAGATATAAAATGATGCCTCATAGACCTAAATGACGCATCCCCCCTCCTCTCATCTCCTATACCATGATGACCACTCCCATCACGTCTACAATCCCCTTGCGCCCACCAGCGCAACTCATACTTGAACAACTAACGGTACCTTCACAGGATCAGGGTGTCCCCTCCCAGCCGGAGGGTTGTACGCCGTACTCTGTGATCCCCAGTCCCGATCCCCCTGTCCTATCCCTAATCGCCCCCGCCCTCGATTGCCTTGCGCGAGAGGAGGCTACCACGTCGCTACTCACCATCACTGCCCCGTCCATCGACGCCCCAGTAAATGTACATGTCTCCCTCCGTTCCCACTCCCCTCGTTCCCTCCTGGGATCGGTCATGTAACCACACCCACCACCCAACCTCGTATCGTCGAACCCGATCCGACCATAGCCTTCCTCCAAGACGAGGAAGAAGAAGAAGAAACCATAGACCCAGGACTCCCATTCCTCCTCAACGACCCTGACCTCACCTTCCTATACTTCCCCATGAAAATTGGGAACACGGGATACCCAAAAAGGATAGCGCGCTTCATCTACTACCGAAAGAACTACCAGGAGGTCGTAGGGACTATGGGGAGGGGACATCCCTGCTACGTGCAGTCGGTCTACTTGCAAGGGGTGTATGAGGGGCAACTCCCTCAGCACGTTATGGACCAGCAACTCGCCATGTTCCACCCCCACGACCCCCATGCTATATGTATCAATGAGGTCCTGACGGAGTTGCGTAGTGTCTGCATCCACGCGGATGTATCTCGACTCCGAGAGTGCCTCCTGCGTAAGGACGCAATCACAGTTCGCGAGTCCGAGCTCCGGCGGCTGGAAATGGACCTCACACGTGACCGCTTCCACATGGACATGGACCTCGCAAGTGTACGGAAGCGGTTGCAGTACGCACGGGTCATACCACTTATATCGGAGAAGTTCGACGAGCTCCAGGCCAAGCTCGTACGCCCACGGTCCACTCCCGAAGCCATCCCCATTCCCCCACGTGCTGGAGGGCCTTGCGAGATGCCCCGCCTTCAGGGGGAAGGCAGCAAACGATCTCGCAAGTGCTTTCAGTGCAGATCGAACAGACCACTTGATCGCGCAGTGCCCTCAACGGAGGGCCAAGCAGCCGTGTCAGTGGTGTGGTAGTTGTACTCACCAATACGACGTATGCCTTATCCGTCGGATTTCCCCCATGTCACCTGCCTACATCGACCCAGACGACCTGCCCTCGGTGGTGCGGTAAGTGTCTGCGGTACGATGCCAGGCACGAGGAGATACACTGCCCCCAGTATGAGCAGTGTCGAGAGTGTGGTGAGCGGGGTCATCACCTCTTTTTACAGTCGTCATACCTGTCCCCCGCCCCCCCTCACCGATCCCAGACACGGTGCCAGTTGAAGACGACTGGTACTACACCAGCGACTAGTCGAAGTCGTGGCGACTTCGAATCTGACGGGGGGGTAATGTTACGATTCTCGTCTCTCTGTATGATAGGTCTTATCTGCTTATCTGTCCGGTCTCGCATTCACGTGTACGTTTACCTACGTTCCGCTTCGATTCGACCCCTGACTCTTATCTCGCATCAACCCCATGACCGTAGGAAAGCCAGGGCTGTGACTTCTAGAGCCCGCTGACGTCATTTGAGCCCCGCGTGCCCCCGTGGGATTCCCTTGTACTATTCATAGACCTCCCTTTCACACTTCCTCATTAGCTCGCTGGGGCCAGTACCTCAGGATCGCGTCATATGTTTGTACCTCACAAACATCCTGTAGTAGTATATAAGTCACGCCCTACCTAGCTTGTACAGTAGACTTGACTTCTTGTGTAATACCACAATCGTCTTTGCCTCACGAACGACTTTGACTCGCCCTTGCGCTTGAGTCCCTCTTCGCTCGCCTTTTCGCTTGAGCCTCGAACTTCCGCTAATATCCTTGTGTCCCTGGGAGACCAAGTGATACTTGTTCACCACCGAACTGAACCTTAACCGGTTCACACCTAGCCGATCCCGTTGACTTATCGAAGTACACGTCGTACTTAACGCCCCTGTGGTGGCGTTACACCCACTCCACGTTCTCCATCACCCCCAGTCTTCTGCACCCGTCGTGATTCCCTGTTGAGTGACAGTGAGTCATCACAAATACATCATGGATCCATAATGCAGGGGGGAGTGCAAGCTTATAGTCGATTTCACTTCTAACTTCAGTGACTTCAAATGGGCCTAGTTGCTTAGGTCCCAGTTTGGATGACTGCTGATGTATCTTTATTTGCTTTGCTTGCAACCAGACTTTGTCCCTGATGTTAAAGATGTATGGCTTGTGTCTTTGTTCAATGTCTGTCTGCATTTGCCTTTTACTTAGGTGTAGAGCTGCCTCTGCGTCCCTTCTTGTGGAAACTAGGTGTTGTAGATGCTTATTGAGCATTGGGATACCAGTGGGTCTACCAGCAGGAATGGTGAAGTCTGGCATATAGCCATACAGCGGCTCAAGGGCGTATGTCCCGTAGCTGAGTTGAGTCTGCTGTTGACTATGAATTCTGCTGTAGGGAGCAGGTCTGCCCAGTCATCCTGCCTCTTACTAATGAACAAGCGCAAGTAGACTTCTACTTCCTGATTTTTGCACTCTACCTGTCCATTAGCTTGAGGGTGATAGGCTGTAGTGAGACCTGCTGTTACGCCACTACCAGTGTAGAGTCTGACTTAGACTTTCGAAAGGGCATTCACGAGGTCACGTGACCTGTGTCGTTGCACCAGGACACTCCTGAAGTCACTGGGCAGTAAGAGGTAGTCAACTTGCTCAGAGGAGACAAGCAAGAGACAAGTATGTGAGTCAAAGAGGTAGTGATTGAAGAAGACCAAGATGGTGTATCTTGGCCTTCTGGATACCCTACTTATACATTCACGGAGATGCTTTAAAGCTCCCCTTCAATCTGAGACGACTAGTAGCGTAAGTAGCTTGAACCCTACTACAACTACTACTTGGAATGAGTCATAGTACCTAGCATGTGATACTACGACTGCTGGCTGATACGTGAAGTCCATGACACATTACTACTTACTAAGGGGTCATATCCGTATAGTAAGAGTCCACTTCTCCGATCGCAACATCACCCCCTTTTCAGCTGCAACGCCCGCAGCACCGAGTGGGCCTGATGCCTCCTACCCATGCTTCCTGCCTCTCCGTAATCCTATCAAGGAGGTTGGCCATCTCCAGTCGGAACTTGCATCGGGTGAGTTCGCCTTGTACTCCCCCGAGCACCTGGGCCAGGGCATGGAGTTGCTGTTCCATCCTCTCAGCCTTGTGCTTGTAGGCGCAGTAGCGTGTCAACTCAGCTTTGACCCCCACATCCTTCAACTCATTCACCGCCCTATCCACCCAATGTTGGTTACTGTGCCTGCCGACCAGGGCATACATGTCTTTGGGGGAGTAGTGAGGCTTGCCGGCCTCGCGGACTTGGGGTTCGGCGTAAAGGGGGCGACTGTACACCTTGTCGCTGTCATCCACAAGCCCCAATATGAGGGGATCTGGCCCTCTGACTACTTGAATGAAGGTGGCCTGCTGCATGACCCCCTGGGCATTGGTGATGGGGTAGTGGACAAAGTCGTCCCCCCTGTTGTGTTTGTAGCTGTGAGGCGTGGTGCGCGCTGAGCCCCCGAGGTAGCGGAGGTGGACGGCAGGCATGGGCACTGCCTCCGTGTTGACGACGACCCCAGCACAGTATAGGGGACGCCCCGTAGTGTTGCAGGCGTACGGGGTCTCATGGGGGTTGTCACTATTGGTGGCAGTGATGAGGTATGGTTGCTCAGCTGGGTACCACTCCCTCAGGGTTCCTTCGACTGCTTCATAAATTGCCCTCTCAGCATCTCGGTGTGTTGGCGGCACCGGATGAGGATGCAGGCCCTCCGCCCCACCGCTGCTGCTAGCTGTTGCTGTCGCCAGCTTTCCGCAGGTTCCTTCCATGACCGAGTCTTCATCCACTCCTCCCAGCACATCGTGGCTGCATTCTTCTTCTTCGACCTGTGTGGTGACAAGTCGAGGTGAGGGACTTTCACCCCCTCCGAGAGCTGCACGGAGCCGAGTAATTTCGGCTTCTATGTACGGCATGGTGCACAGCTGCTGTCCGTGGCCGTCAGTGAGCCAGTAGGTTGCTGGCTGGTCAGGATCTTCAAGGTTGATGATCAACTGGGCATTGTTGAGGGTCTCACGTAATTCTTGTTGGGTGAGGCTGTTGATGAGACGGGGAGCGAGAGGGGCGGAAGAGGAGGTAGTGGGAACGGACATTGTGAGTTGAGAGAGGAATCCAGGGTGAAGTGATGATGGATGAGTTGCAGTATTCCCTCGACTTATATGTGCCCTTCTGGTGTTCGAACTCCGTTCGTACTCCACCACTGCTTCATCAGCGAATATGTCACTCTTGTCAACCCACTGGTTCTTGGAGTCTGGGTACCCCTTCCATTTCACCAGGTATTGCAACTTCTTTCTCCAGCCGAATCGTCGGGAGTCTAGAATGTGTTCTACTTCATACTCTTCTTTGCCGTCTACTAGATCTGGCGGTGGGCGCTGGAAATTTCTCCGTGCAGGGGCATCTCTTGGTAAGGGGTGAGTAGATCCATGTGAAATACCAGATGGATGCTCCACTGCATGGGAAGTTCCAGTTGGTAATTGACCAGAGAGAGTATCCTTGTAATCTTGAATGGTCCGTGCCTTCATGCCGCAAGTTTGGCTGTGGGTTGATTGGTTCATAGGTGGCGCCCTTCTAACCATACCTGGTCTCCTATTTGATATTGAGGAGTTTTTTGGTGTTTCACCCATAGTGCCTGAGCTTTTTTGATTAGATCTTGGGCATCCTTCCGCGCTTCTTGGAATTGGTGTAAGCGCGTGAGTACCTGCGGTATTGGCTGTCACGATCGGAGAAGTGAACTCTTACTACACGGTTATGACCCCTTAGTAAGTAGTAATGTGTCATGGACTTAATGCATCAGTCAGCAGTTGTAGTATCACATGTTAGATACTATAACTTGTTCCTAGTAGTAGCTGTAGTAGGGTTCAAGCTACTTACACTACTAGTCACCTCGGATTGGAGGGGAGCTTTAAAGCTACCCCACAAACTGTATAAGTAGATTACGCGGAAGACCAAGAACGCCATCTTGGTCTTCTTCAATCACTACCTCTTCGACTCGTACTCTTGCGCTTCGCTTGTCTCCCTTGAGCAAGTCAAGTAACTCACTGCCCAGTGAACTTAGGAGTATCCTGGTGCAACGGCCATGATCACTGGATCGTACGATACAGACGACTTGGAGACACTCCAGACAAAGTCGTTCATAAATCCGCTAAGTCGTGAATGCCCTTTTGAAGTCTAAGTCAGACTTATGCTAGTAGTGGTGTAACATTGGCGATGGCTTATTGACCCAATCAGTGCGTGGGTCGTATCCCATCATAAGGGCGAAAGGGGATTTCTGTGTTGCTTCATGGGGCCAGCTGTTGTGCGCGAATTCTGCCATGGGGAGGAAATGTGCCCAGTTATCTTGGCGCTTGTTCGTCCAGAACCTCGGATATTGTTCCAGCCATTGATTGGTTCGTTCCGATTGCCTGTCTGTTCGCAGGTGGTAGGCTGTGGATATGTTTTGGTGGATCCCCAGAATACGGCATAACTTGTGCATGAATTTGGACGCGAATCGGGGGTCTCGGTCACTGATAATTTTGGCTGGTAACCTGAATCTCCGGAATATGTGTGTCACGTACAGTGCTGCTGTCCCTTCTGTTGTGATCTCTTTGTTGCACGGGATGAATATTGATGCTTTGGTGCAGTCGTGATCCGTGACAGTGAGGATGGTGTCATACCCTTGTGATATGGGCAGTTTGGTGATGAAGTCTAGGGCTATGACTTCGAAGGGATTATGTCACAGTACGCAGGAAAGGACTCTTACTATATGGATATGACCCCTTAGTAAGTAGTAATGTGTCATGGACTTAAAACGCATCGGTCAGCCGTAGTATCACATGTTAGATACTATGACTCATTCCTAGTAGTAGCTGTAGTAGGGTTCGAGCTACTTACGCTATTAGTCGCCTTGACTTCAAGAGGAGCTTTAAAGCGTCCTCTCACATGTATAAATAGTGGCTCGATAAGACCAAGATAAGCCATCTTGGTCTTCTTCAATCACCACTCTCTCCTCATCTCTTTTGTGTGCGATTCGCTTGTCTCTCTTGAGCAAGTCGTCTTCATCAACCATCAGGTTACCTAGTGGCACAACTTGCCCTAGTGTACACTCAGATCACGTGCCCAAGAAGCGCCGTGGATCCCGTGATCGAGTCACGTGACTCCTGAAGAATATTTCGCTAAGTCGTAAACGCCCTTTCGAAGTCCAAGTCGGACTAACGCCAGTGGTGGCGTTACATTAAGACCAAGATCTACCCATCGTGGCGTTTACAACTCGAGACCAGTGGAGAAATTTTCAAACTTACTCCCTCGAACGAAGGGGAGACCGCAACGTCCCAGTACAATTCCTAGGAGCAGCTAGGTGGAGAGAATACAGAGGGGAAACAGGATATTTCGTAGACTTCACATCGGGCCCAACCCGGTACCGCCCCATTGAGTTCAATTTTGACCATTCGTGTTGGGTTGAAATTACTTGGAACCCCATAGATAACCACTACGACGCAGTACGACCCGCAGGAAGGAACTACAACTGCGACATCGACTCAAGAAATCTACCCACGTGCGCAGAGTGGGGACGCATAGACGGGCAACCGGAAGAGGAACCAAGCACCTCTGAACCCAGAACCCCCGCACCGTCGGAAACCAGCGGAGACGACGAAGAAACAAATGACGAAGAATCAGAGGTCGGGGACATAATACAAACAGCTGAGTCCCTACGTATAAACAAACCAGAAAACATCGAAATACACCCCCCCGCAGAAATGGCCACCACAACAATCACTGAGGTCGACACAGCAATCGAAGAAGCCCGAAGAATCACTGAAGAAGCCGAAGCCTACTTACGACCTATCAACCCAACAACAGGACACCGAATGACAGCCGACGATGCGGCAATCTTCAGAGCAGTAGGACCAGACGTCGCGGACCCTCCACCAGGCACAGGAGGCCCCCCACAACCTAGAAGACCAGGGGGCAGCTTCAGCCAAGGACCCCCAGGAAGACGACAACCTCAATTCGGAGGAGGAGGGGGCGGAGACCCATTCGGAGGAGGACCACCACCACCGGCAGGGGGACCAGCTCCAGGAGCACCAGGAGTACCAGGGGCCCCCCACGGAGCCGACAAACTAGTAGGAGAGACCCCAAATGTCTTCGACGGAAATAGAGATGAGTACGAATCCTTCCTCACGCAATGGCACATATACTGGGGACAAAATTCAGAAGCACCAATTATGACCAATGTCTATCGGCGGTGCCTACTATTCCTCGGCTTCATCAAAGGACCGCGAGTGTCGAATTGGACACTCGGCTTCCTCCAATGGCTCAACAACGAGCTACATCATGGACGCAGCCGATACGACCCCTATTTATGGGACACTTTAACGGCGGGATTCTCAGACCGATTCTCGAACGTACTGGAGCAAGAGCAGGCGCAAGCCACCCTAGCAAAAGGATTCAAGATGATTGGTGACGACATTGATTCGTACATCACCAACTTCGAACAGCTCGCACGGAAGGCTGATTACCGCCTCAACGACCGCCAAACCCTGGACCGATTCACGGCGGGATTACCGAGAGCATTGTTCACGAAAATTTACGAGTTGGACGACCCCCAAACCTTCAACCAATGGAAGGAGGCCGCGCTTCGAAGGCAGAAACAGTATATCCATCTACGTGCCCGTCTCGGAGTCAATACCACCCCGCGCAGCCCCCCAATGTCGAGACCCCAGCAGAACCGCGGCTATAACCCACAATGGACACCACCCAGATTTCAACCACCTCGCCGCGACCCAGATGCCATGGATACATCGGCGGATTGTACCCGAGCCCGCCTCGCCGAAGTAGGAGACCCAAACCGAGGAGGCTACCAACGACCCCCATTTCCACCAAGAGGAGGACCAGGACAAAACCGAGGAAGCGGACCACGCCGGGATATGAGGGAAGTCATCTGCTACAACTGTAACAACCCCGGCCACTTCTCACGAGAATGTACGCGCCCCAGAAAGCCAAGGCAACCCCTCCCACCGTGCGCAAGCACGAGTCGAAGCATGGACACCGACTACTACAGTCAAGATCCGACAACAGTGCGTTGCGCGGAGACTACACCAGAAGAGCAAGCCAAAGGGTGGATGGAGACGCTTAGAGGGGCTAGCGACGAGGTGAAAGACCTCGTATTCAAAGATCTCTGGACCCAAGAGGGTTTTCAGGATGCCTAAACCCATCGGCCTGGGTGAGGGCAGTCAATTGTAACTCTGTAATCATGACTCGCTACCGTTCGCTCAGAATCCCAGTCTCGATTCGCACCAGTTACTCCATGGCCGACATAAGAGGGCTCGTAGACTCCGGAGCCACCGACAACTTCATAAGACCCGCGTTCGCTAAACACATGGGCCTTGGGCTACAAACCCTTGAGAAACCCAAAAAGATCTGGAACATAGACAACACGGAAAACAAAGCTGGGTCTATTACACATTTCATCGATCTAGACGTCCAAACCAATAACGTCTCTAAGACTATGAGGTTCCTTGTCACCGATATAGGAAACGAAGATCTTGTCCTCGGATATCCCTGGCTAGCGACCTACGAGCCAACTATCAGCTGGGCGCATGCCACCATTCACAAAGGGGCCCTTCCAGTAGTACTTCGATCAATCAACCCCACAGAAATGCAAACCACCATTGCCAGTGCAATGACCCAAGACGAAGCTGAAGATATTTTCCAAGAACTCGAAGAGGAATGCCAGATACGTACCACAGCCACCGAACTAGCCATTGCAGCTAATCAAAACACCGTCGTGGAAGCCCTCCCAGAACCATATCAGTGCTTTGCGAAAATCTTCAGCGAAGAAGCATCCCACCGATTCCCACCATCACGACCTTGGGACCATGCAATTGACTTCAAACCAGGTACACCCCCTAGTATCGACTGCAAAGTCTACCCAATGTCACAAGACGAAGACGGACAACTACGCGAATGGCTAGACGAACAACTCAAGCTAGGCTACATCCGACCCTCAAAGTCACCCTACGCCTCGTCATTCTTCTTCATCAAGAAAAAGGACGGAAAGCTGAGGCCAGTACAAGACTACCGGCGAATCAACGCCTGCACGGTGCGCAACCAATACCCACTACCTCTCATGTCGGAACTCATCAACGACCTCGGAGACAGACACATATTCACCAAACTCGATGTCCATTGGGGATACAACAACGTACGGATCAAAACAGGCGATGAACACAAAGCCGCGTTCAAAACGAAATACGGACTATTCGAACCCCTTGTCATGTACTTCAGACTCACGAATTCACCAGCGACGTTCCAGAACATGATGAACGACATCTTAGGCGACACAATTCGCGTCTTCGCAGCAATGGGTACAATCATCTGCGTCTACATGGACAACATCGGTATCGCGACACTCGAACACGCAGGACTTCAGGCACACATAGACGCAGTATGCGCAGTACTCCAAATCGCAATGGACCACGACCTCTACTTTAAACCGTCCAAATGCACCTTCCACCAACCGTGAATGGATTACCTGGGGGTAATCCTTGAAAAGGGGGTAACTCGTATGGACCCCGTAAAAATTGCGGGCATACGCGACTGGCCCACACCAACAAAGGTACGCGACGTACGTTCCTTTCTGGGCTTCTGCAATTTTTACCGCCTCTTCATTCGCGGTTTCGCCACATACGCACGAGCCCTCAACAAACTTACACGCAAAGACGCGGAATGGATATGGGGCAAAGACGAAGAAACCGCCTTCCAAAACCTCAAACGCCTAGTCACCAGCGAACCGGTACTCGCACACCCCACACTGACAGACCAATTCGAACTCGAAGTAGATGCATCCGGATACGCAGTAGGCGCAGTGCTTCTACAAAAGAAACAAGATGGGAAACGACACCCCATCGGATACTTCTCGGCCACCCTGAATGAAGCTGAGCGCAACTACGACATCTACGACTTAGAACTTCTAGCCATCGTCAAAGCACTGCGACACTGGAGGCCATTCCTGGCAGTGTTACGTTTCGGATTGATCGGCGCCTCGGGCCGGGAAGTGGACACTGACGCGTCGACTATGACATCGCTGTCAGCAGTATATCGTCATGGACTTGTAGATCAGTCAGCCGGGTAAGCTCCGGCACATGAGATTGTACGATAACGGATCGGATCTCGGACGACTCGTAGTGACTCATGGCTAGGATAGCTGTACTAGGGTTCACGGTACTTACGCTACTGGCTAGTTAGTATCCAAGCGGCGCTTCAAAGCCCGCGCGTAACTGTATAAGTAGACTAGTGCGAAGACCAAGAATGGCATCTTGGTCTTCTTCAATACCACCACCATCTACTCGTCTACGCTAAGAGGTTCTCCCTCTTAAGTGAGTGTCCGGCATATCCCCTTAGACCAGGGATCCCCGTGACTTACCTTTCGCCTGTCCCTTCGCGGATCAGTGGACTTCCCTGCCGACATCGCAGCATACCAAGTCTTCCTATATCGCAACGATCGCGTGGCATCGCCTTACCACACTTTCTACATCCTCGATAGTACCTCGTGGGCCAACGCTAAGTATATCAACCGAATCCTGCCAGGAGTTCCTCAACTCGAAGACCTCCACGCATACTTCGGGCGCGATGAGAGCCTTCAACCACATCCCGCCTTCTACGCAGAAACCTTCGCCAACCGCAACTACCGACTTCTTAGGATCGCCACTCGACAAGAGGCCTAAGTCAGGCAAACGTCCGTGGTAGACGTTACATTAAGACCAAGATCCCACCGTGGCCAATCCTACAACCAAAGAACTTTGGGTCCCGTTCAGGCCCTACTACATCGACAGAAGGGGAGATCGCAACGTCCCGAAAAGATATTTAGGATCCACATTTTGGAAGGACGACGCGGAAACACCAGGCTACGTCACTTACTATTTCGACCGACAAAATCAATCACAGCTCATCCCGGTAGAATTCAACTTTGATAACCACTGCTGGGTAGAAGTTCGTTGGGACGCCGGAAGGGAGAAACTCCAAGCCACTAGACCAGCAAGCTCAATCCTCAACCTAGATATCAAACAATCAGAAGTCGTTACCAGAGACCAGTGGGGGACAATCGACGGAGAGGACGAAGAACCCATCAGATCCCCAACACCCAAGACACCCGCACCGTCACCATCGATCAAAAGCAACCCAGAAGAAATCGTCATCAGAGACGAACAAGAAGAGGAACAACTCAAACAAATTGCTGAACTGATCCCCACTGACATGTCCACAATTATTCCAACCATGGCCGCAGCACGAACAGCCCTACTGGGCAGAGATACTAGCGAATATCAACCACTCCCGGGAGGACCACCAGACGGAGGAGGAGGACCACCAGGAGGCGACCCAAGCAACAACCCACAAGACGATCAAGCAGGCGTACCCGCATTTATAATGCCCGATACCGACAAATTCATTGGGAAGGAACCCAAAATCTTCACCGGAAATCGCGACGAAGCAGAAGCCTTCCTCGCCCAATGGAACCGGTTTGCAGGAGTCAACGCCGCCAACAAAAGCCTCAAAGTCCCCTACATCAAGGCAATGATGTTCCTCACCTACATCCAAGGACCACTTGTCGACGAATGGGCAACAGAAACAGCCAAATGGCTCGACGCCCAAGCCAATAGAAACGACCCATGGCTCTGGGCAGGAGTAAAACTCGCATTCAAAGGACAATTTCGCGACAACCTAGAAAAGGACCGCGCAAGAGTAGAACTCGACAAAGGGTTTAGGATGATGAACGAGGACATTGACAGCTACGTCACTAAATTCGAAAAGCTGGTCCGACAGGCTGACTACCGACTGGATGAACCACTCATCCTCGACAAATTCACACGAGGCGTTCCCCTCAAATTATATCAAAACGCCTACCAGTTCCACAATCCGCGCAGCTACTCCCAATGGAAAAGCGCGCTCATCGAACAGCAGAAACGATACCTGCACATGAAAGCCAGAGAAGGCGGCTTCGGAAGACAGCCACAAAATGTGCAACGTCCACACCCAAACCAACCACTCCGATTCCAACCTCCGCAAAGACAAGGAAGTCAACAGGGATGGCAGCAATACCGCAACCACCCGGACGCGATGGACACCACTCCGGGAAGAATTCGAGCAAGAGTCGCCGAAATCGGTGACATCAACCGAAACCACCCAGAAAACCCGAGAGACTGGGTTCCAGGAGGAAAACCCCCATTCCCGCCAAGGGCCGGATTCATGCAGCAAAGAGGAGGAGGACGTGGAGTCCTGAACATAAGGGACGTAACCTGCTACAATTGTAACCAGAAGGGACACTTCTCACGAGACTGCAACCAGCCACGAAGGGCGCGAGGAAGAAGCGCATACATCGAAGAGGTCCCTACCGCACCACAAAGCGTAGCAGAGGAACCTCTCATCGACCTGGACGAACCAGTCCAAGGCAACAGGGGCGCCGCCAGCTCTCAAGTGAATGATCTGCTGACTCAAGTCGTGGGATTGCCAGAGGAACAGAGGGGAATGTTTATGAGGGAAATGATGGGGAGACAGGATTTTCCGAGCGCCTGAACCCAACGGCCTGGGTGAGGGCTTTAAATTGTAACTCAACGTTTATCACGCACTATCGATCTATGCACGTCCCAGTTTCGATTCGCACGAGTTACTTCATGGCTGACAAGAAAGCATTAGTGGACTCCGGAGCCACTCACAATTTTATACACCCGGACTTCGTCAGAAGAATGCATCTGGGAACCAAGGAACTACCAAACCCACGCAATATATGGAACATCGACGGGACACACAACAAAGGGGGAAAAATCACCCATTACGTCGATCTAAACATACAGACTGATGGAAAACTTAAAACCATCCAGTTCCTAATCACCAATGTGGGAGGAGAAGACATCATTCTCGGTTACCCCTGGTTAGCAACATTCCAACCACGGATACAATGGGCCACTGCCACTATGGATACAAAGCAATACCCCATTATCATACGAACTACCAACCCCAACCAACCGCGGACCCAGGCAACAGTCCAAGCAGAACTTCGAAGCATCATCACAAAAATGCAGGATGACGAACGAATGCAAGCCTTCGAAGAACTAGAAGAAACAGTCCCGATACACTTACGAACAACGGCAACCGATTTAGCAATAGCGGCACACGAAACAGCGGAACAGAAGGAACTCCCAGAAGAATACAAAAGACACGCAAAAGTATTCAGCGAGGAGGAATCCCATCGATTTCCACCATCTAGACCCTGGGATCACGCTATCGACCTTAAACCAAACGCCCCAGACCACATCAACTGCAAAATCTATCCGCTCAATCAAGCAGAAGACAAGGCACTGGAGGAGTTCTTGGACGAACAATTGGCAAAAGGATACATCAGACCGTCTAAATCGCAGTACGCAGCTCCTTTCTTCTTCGTCAAAAAGAAGGACGGAAAACTACGCCCGGTGCAGGACTACAGGGAACTCAACGCATGGACCATACGCAACCAGTACCCCCTACCGCTCATACCCCAGCTAATCGCAGACCTCAGCGGGGGTTGGATATTCTCAAAGTTCGACGTCCGGTGGGGATACACTAACATCAGGATCAAACCCGGCGATGAACACAAAGCGGCATTCAAAACCAAACGAGGATTCTTCGAACCTCTGGTAATGTACTTCGGAATGACAAACGCACCGGCAACGTTCCAAGCCATGATGAACTGGACTTTCGCACCCCTCATCGAACATCACGAAAAGAAAGGAACCATCATTCGAGTATACATGGACGACATCGGAGTAGCCACAGCCACAACAAAGGAAGCACATATGGACGCCGTCCACGACATCCTGGATCTACTAGAACAGAACGACCTCTACCTCAAACTGGACAAATGCACATTCCACTCAGACACCCTCGATTACCTGGGGGTAATCATTAAGAAGGGGGTGATTCGCATGGACCCTGTCAAAATTTCTGGAATCCGCGAATGGCCGACCCCCAAGAACGTCAAACAGGTACGATCATTCCTAGGATTTTGCAACTTCTACCGCGCCTTTATCTGAGGATTCGCCAATCACGCACGACCACTGAACAAACTCACACGCAAAGACACGGAATGGCAATGGGGAACGGAACAACAAACAGCATTCGACAAACTCAAAACCCTCGTAACGGAAGAACCGGTGCTCAAACACCCGGAACTAGACAAACCTTTCGAACTAGAAGTCGACGCCTCGGGATACGCGGTAGGAGCGGTACTGCTCCAACGCGACAAAGACAACAAACGACACCCAATCGCCTACTACTCCAACACCCTAAACGCAGCAGAAAGGAACTACGACATCTACGACCTGGAACTGTTAGCCATTGTCAAAGCACTAAGGAACTGGAGGCCATACCTCGCCGGATCACCCCACAAAATCAAAGTATTCTCCGATCACATGAACCTGCAATACTGGAGATCTCCACAAAAGATTAGCAGACGAGTGGCAAGGGAAGTGCTCGAACTCTCCGAATACGACATAGAGATTCACCACATCAAGGGAACGGCAAATGGGAGAGCGGACGCCCTATCAAGGAGACCCGACTACGACCAAGGAGAGCACGACAACGAGCAAGTCACAGTACTCCCGGACCACATATTCGTCAGAGCTGCAACAATCGACACAACGGACAACCCAACACGCATGAGCGCGACAATCCCTGTGGAGGAGATGCAGCCCACATACCCAGTATACACCCAGGACAACGACATTATCACAAAGTGGATAGACCCGCACAAACTCAAACGCATCGAAGGCACCTGGTACAAGGAAGGGCGAAGGGTAGTCACAGGCGACGCTCACGAACGGAAGCGTATTATACAGGCCCACCACGACACACTCGCATACGGACACCCGGGAATCAATCGAACTATCAAATTGATCGAGAGATACTATTGGTGGCCAGGACTCCGGCAAGAAGCACAAGATTACGTCAAAGGATGCGCCGACTGTCAATGAATCAAGGTCAACAACAGACCAACACGCGCACCCCTACAACCAATATTCCCGAAACCGGAAGCAACCCCGTTCGAGGTCATAGCCCTAGACTTCATCACCAAATTACCCCAATCGAATGGCTGTGACTCCATACTGACAGTAACAGACCACGACTGTTCTAAAGCGGCAATATTCATCCCGTGCTTGGAGGAAATAAGCGCAGAAGGAACTGCGGCCCTGTACGTGACACATGTTTTCCCCAGATTCGGACTGCCAGCGCGTATCATCAGCGATAGGGACCCCAGATTCGCATCAAAGTTCATCCGCGAATTGTGCCGAATACTCGGCATAGAACAGAACATCTCCACCGCGTATCACCCCAGAACCGACGGCCAATCGGAACGAACCAACCAATGGCTAGAACAATACCTAAGATTCTGGGTCAATGAATGACAAGACAACTGGACACAATATCTACCAATGGCAGAATTCACGCACAACAACTGGCCCAACGAATCGACCAAGGAATCTCCGTTCAACGTCCTCATGGGATATAACCCACGCGCTGATTGGATCGATCGACCATCCCCTATCCCGCAAGTAGCGCTGCGGGCGCAGCAATTCAAAGAGGCTAGAATCCGCGCCCAGGAACTGATGATCAAAGCGCAGCAGGGGTGGATCAAACACAAGGACACCCCAAAATACCAAATCGGGGACCTTGTATGGCTCGAAGGGCGCCACCTACGTACTAATCAGCCAACGGCAAAACTTGCGCCCCGAAGACATGGACCCTTCCAGGTCATTCAGGTGATGTCCGCAGTCAATTACCGCCTAGAACTTCCCACGCAGTGGAGCATCCACCCAGTGTTTCACACGGACCTCCTTACTCCGTACAAAGAAACTCCCACACATGGGCCAAATTACCAGCGCCCACCACCGGATCTAATCGATGGAGAAGAAGAATACGAGGTCGAGAAGATTCTAGATTCACGGCGATTTGGCAGGACAAGGAAGTTGCAATATTTGGTCAAATGGCGCGGATACCCGGACTCGGACAACCAGTGGGTCTCCAAGGATGACGTGTTCGCTGATGAAGCAATTCGGGAATTCAAACGTTCAAACCCTGCCAGAGAAACACATATAAGCGCAGGGAAATCCCAAGAGACGTCCCCATCTCCTTCACCCACTCTCCTACATACTCATGTCCTCATCCCCAGTCCAAGTACACTATGTCCTCGACGACCTACTCCCAGTCTCAGTACAACCTACCCTCATCGTTCAAAACGCGCCACCATCACCCCTGTCGCTTCCCCAGTCCATTCACAACGGAGACAGTCGTCCATCTACCCCCGTACCATCCCTCCTTCCTTCACCAACCACTACAAGAGTTGGTTCAAGAAATCCTTCGCCGACACACATGTCAACGACCGCAGAACCCAATACGGACGAGGCTCCGGTTCAAGAGGACCGGGACTTCGACCGGTACTTATCAGAGGAACATTGCCCTCTACACCAACACCTCACATACGGCAACCACCTCACCACCACGCACAACGAAACCCCTCCGCTATGCACCACGGACGGGGAGCCAATACGTATGCCGAAGGCTACTCGACCCAAGGTCCGCATCTACTGTGCGGAAGAACACAGTCCGATTTCCCGACACCAAGTGGAGACTCCTCCACCCCTCGGGTTCCAATTCAACAGGGGAGTACATTATATCCCTTTCCAGATCCGCGATGCTCAAGACCGGCTGCACCCAGCTCGGTATACGCAGCTCATCCTCACGGCGGACCCCTTTGTCCTCGCCTACAGGAGAGGCAGCGACCAGCAGTACGGCAAGCCGGTGCACGCCGCCCCCAATTACGACTATCCCCGAGACACCGCATACTGCGACGACGACCTGATCTTCCTAGATCAGCGCAGCATCATGCGGGAGTCGGTGGACCGCGCCCTCACGGGCATGAAGGATCTCACGCTGACGGCGGAGGTCCATCGCTATTGCTGCGCCCAGGCGGGGGTGGAAGCGAAGGAGTCGGAATTGGCACGGCTGACGGAGGAGTTGGACAAGGTCGCCAGGGTAAGACGCGAGTGCGTGCTTCGCCTCCAACGAGCCAACGCGATTACGCGTATCAAGGCGGAGCGGGACTCTTACCGCCCCGGACTAGAAGCAGGGCAGCAGGTTGCAGCGCAGAGGGAAGCGGCGGCGCAGCGGGGTCGAGCTGGGGCTCGATCGTAAGAAGGGGGTGATGTTACGTTTCGGATCGATCGGCGCCTCGGGCCGGGAAGTGGACACTGACGCGTCGACTATGACATCGCCGTCAGCAGTATATCGTCATGGACTTGTAGATCAGTCAGCCGGGTAAGCTCCGGCACATGTGATTGTACGATAACGGATCAGATCTCGGACGACTCGTAGTGACTCATGGCTAGGATAGCTGTACTAGGGTTCACGGTACTTACGCTACTGGCTAGTTAGTATCCAAGCGGCGCTTCAAAGCCCGCGCGTAACTGTATAAGTAGACTAGTGCGAAGACCAAGAACGGCATCTTGGTCTTCTTCAATACCACCACCATCTACTCGTCTACGCTAAGAGGTTCTCCCTCTTAAGTGAGTGTCCGGCATATCCCCTTAGACCAGGGATCCCCGTGACTTACCTTTCGCCTGTCCCTTCGCGGATCAGTGGACTTCCCTGCCGACATCGCAGCATACCAAGTCTTCCTATATCGCAACGATCGCGTGGCATCGCCTTACCACACTTTCTACATCCTCGATAGTACCTCGTGGGCCAATGCTAAGTATATCAACCGAATCCCGCCAGGAGTTCCTCAACTCGAAGACCTCCACGCATACTTCGGGCGCGACGAGAGCCTTCAACCACATCCTGCCTTCTACGCAGAAACCTTCGCCAACCGCAACTACCGACTTCTTAGGATCGCCACTCGACAAGAGGCCTAAGTCAGGCAAACGTCCGTGGTAGACGTTACAGGCAGGATCCCCACACAAAATTAAAATCTTCTCAGACCACCTAAACCTCACGCACTGGAAATCCCCACAAAAGATAAGTCGCCGCGTAGCTCGAGAAGTACTGGAACTCATGGAATACGACTTCGAGATCCACCATATCAAAGGAACCAACAATGGCCGCGCAGACGCCTTATCACGAAGACCCGACTACGACAGAGGAGAATGAGATAACGAAGGGGTTGTTGTCCTACCAGAAGCTGTATTCACGCGAAACCTCACCACTCAACACCCGGAAGCCCACGATCAAGACGAAAGTATCATACGCCCATGGGTAGACCCCCACAAACTCAAGAAAGTCAATGGAGTCTGGTACCACCAGGGCGCACGAGTCATCACCGGAGGACCAGAGGAAGTCCGCACCATCATCGCCAACCATCACGACCCCCCAGTCTACGGCCACCCCGGAATCAAACGGACGGCGAGAATCATCGAACGAAGTCATTGGTGGCCAAACATGTTGAAACAAGTAACAGAATACGTCCAAGGATGCGTGGAATGTCAACGACACAAGGTCAACAACCACCCAACGAAAGCCCCGCTAGCACCAATTACACCAAAACCCGACGCTAAGCCATTCGAGACCATCGCACTCGACTTCATCACTAAACTGCCAGTATCACAGGGGTACGACGCCATTCTCACCGTAACCGACCACGATTGTACCAAGGCGTCGATCTTCATTCCCTGCAACGAGGAAATATCAGCGGAAGAGACTGCTGCCCTGTACGTAACTCACGTATTTCGGAGATTCGGACTACCGGCAAAAATCATCAGCGACCGCGACCCACACTTTGCATCAAAATTCACACGAGAGCTATGCCGAATTCTCGGCATCTATCAAAACATCTCCACAGCATATCATCCCCGAACGGACGGACAATCAGAACGCACCAATCAATGGCTGGAACAGTATCTCCGGTTCTGGACCAATGAGCGCCAAGACAACTGGGCGCAATTCCTACCCATGGCAGAATTCGTGCATAACAATTGGCCACACGAAGCCACAAGGAAGTCCCCATTTTCGCTCCTAATGGGATACGACCCTCGCGCTGATTGGATTGATAAGCCTTCACCCATCCCACAAGTGCTCACGCGACTCCAACAATTCTGCGAAGCAAGAAGGGAAGCCCAGGACCTCATCAAAAAGGCACAAACCATGTGGGTCAAACACCGAAACACACCCAGGTACCAAATCGGAGATCAAGTGTGGCTAGAAGGGCAACACCTTCGAACCAATCAACCAACGGCCAAATTGGCGGCGCGACGGCACGGCCCCTTTAAAATCACACGTGTCCTGTCACTGGTCAATTATCAACTCGAACTTCCCACGCAGTGGAGTATTCACCCCGTGTTTCACACTGACTTACTCACGCCCTATCGCGAGACGCCCATGCATGGAGAAAAATTCCAGCGCCCACCACCGGACCTTGTGAATGGAGAAGAGGAGTACGAAGTAGAATGCATTCTAGACTCCCGAAGATTTGGCCGGAGCAAGAAGGTACAGTACCTCGTGAAATGGAAGGGGTACCCAGACTCGGAAAACCAGTGGGTCAACAAAGATGACATCTTCGCTGACGACGCCCTAGCGGAATACGAACGGAGTTCGAATGCAACGAAGGTCCATATAAGGCGAGGACAAACCACGAACTACCCCCCATCCTTTCATCCTGGACTTCTCACCGCAACCACCATGTCCCTTCCCACTTCCTCCTCTTCCACTCCTCTCGCCGCCCGACTCGTCGACAGCCTCACCCACGAAGAACTCCGGGAGGCTCTCGCTAACGCACAGTCCATCATCGACGTTGAGGAACCCGACCAACCGGCCACCTACTGGCTCACCAACGACAATGGCGACCGCCTCAACACAGCGCCGTACACCGAAGCCGAAATTACTCGGCTTTGTGCAGCTGTCGGACTCTTTGCGAGTCCCCTATCTCGACCTGAACCTGCTCGAATCGAGCTCAAGCAGGAAGAAGACGCCCGCAACCTGGAGGTGGCAAGAGTGGACGAAGACACGGGACTGGAAGGAGTCAGCGGAGGACTGGAAGCGCTGGCAGCTAGCGACCGCCGCAGCCAGACGGGCCATCATTTACCATTGACACCGACAACACACCGAGACGCTGAGAGAGCAGTGTACGAAGCAGTCGAAGGGACTCTAAGGGAGTTGTCATGGACGTGTATATTATTTTCCCTATTTTTCTGTATTTTACGGAATTATCTGAGGAAGATATAAAGGGCCGAAGTACAAGATATAGTTAGTCACATGCTGCCATCATGTGCACCTTTGAGCACGTGACCCTGGGATAGTTGCACCCTCAACGGGACAGCCTAAACCGGTCACATTCCATTTACGTACGGACTCACACGATTGGTAGATAAGGAAGGAACCTTCTAGATAGTTCTAGACTTCGCTTAGTAGTTTACGCTTACTCGCTGTATTAGGTTTTACTCAGCAAGATAAGGCATCGCGTCAGCGCCATGACTAGTGCATCAGTCAGCACAATAGATAGCGCTATTATTAGACACGACGCGTCAGCTCCTGAGTCACGGAGTCTTACTGTACACTTAGTAATAGTGTTTAGACTCAGTTCAAGCTCAGCCACAGTAGCGTATATAAACCCTCCTGTAGCGTCCTGAGTGGAACCAACTTGTCCTCTTGGTTCTCCACTCAGGTACGCATCTCCTTGTACTCCTTACTCCTTACCAATCTAACTTGTCCTCTTGGTTCTCCACTCAGCGTACCACAGCGTGATCACTGACGTCTTGAGTTCTTGCATAAAGACTCTGAGCTGTTCGTCCACTCCGCTGTGACTGTACGTTAGCGCGTGATTTATCTCCGCGCCGAGCTTGGGTGTGCTCACCAGACGGTTCACTTATAGTTTACACTTGAGCTTGACGTAGCGAGGTTGTCATACCGCTACATTAGGACAAGTTCCTTATCACTCTCTTGAGCATCACGCTCACCAGTTTTATCATTCCCCCTCTAGGTGGTTGACGACCATCAGTCCCTTGTGTTATCTACCTCACTCTTTGCCTGGGGAAGTCCGTAAGCAGAATCTGTGCATTTGTGGTACAACTGTAGTGTCCGTAAAATCGGCATACATTGTGCTTGCCTTTATTGGGTCTATCTGGTCATCAGTAGACGCCTCTGGGTACTAGCTGCAGAACTGGTCACCACGCCAGATAAGCTGCAGTTAGACATTGAGCCAGCCAGGCATAGCCTGCGACAGCTGTACGCGTACCAACCAGAAAAGTTTGAGAGCGCTTCTGTAACGCCACCACTGGCGTTAGTCCGACTTGGACGCGAAAGGGCGTTCACGACTTAGCAGAATATCCTTCGACGTCACGTGACCTGATCACGGGATACACGGCGCTTATGGGCACGTGATCTTGAACGCACACTAGGGCAAGTCGCGCCACTAGGTAATCCGATGTTTCGCGGAAAGACGACTTGCTCGGATAGAGACAAGCGAGGCACACGTGAGAAGACGAGTAGAGGTGGTGAATTGAAGAAGACCAAGATGGCGAATCTTGGTCTTATCGAGCCACTATTTATACATATACGAGGTAGCTTTAAAGCTCCTCCCGAATCTGTACGACGAATGGCGTATGTAGCTCGAACCCTACTATCGCTATCCTAGTATTTACTAATGCCACATCAGCATGTGATAACGCTGCTGGCTGACTGATACGACTGTCCATGACTCATTACTGCTTACTGACGAGGTCATAACCGTAAGTAAGAGTCCACTTCTTTGCGTACTGTAACACCACCCCCTTTTCAGCCGCGACGACCACGGCGCCGAGTTGGTCCGATCCCTCCAAGCCACCCTTCTTGCACTTCTTCGACTCGATTGTGGATGTCCGCCATCTCCAGTCTGAACTTGGAGCGGGCGACGTCGGCTTGTACGCCTCCTAAGGCTGTTGAGAGGGCGTGGAGACGGTGCTCGATCCTTTCAGCTTCTGCCTTGAGCGATCGGAATCTATGCAACTCAGCTTTTAACCCCGTGTCCTTCAACTCATTGACTGCCGTGTCGAGGCGGTGCTGGTTGGCGTGGCCCGCGGCGAGGGATCGCAGCTCCAACTCCCCGTAGTGAGGTTTGCCTCGTTCCCGAACTTGGGGCTCCGCGTAAAGCGGCTTTGAGTAGGTCTTGTCGCTGTCCGCAGCGAGGCCGAGGACGATGGGGTCGGCGGTCATGATGACCTGGATGTATGCCGCCTGGGTAGTAACACCCTGGGCGTCGGTGATAGGGAAATGGACAAACTTGTCCCCCCGGTTGTGAGTGTACCCGTAGGGGGCGAAACGGGAGTCGGCGAGGCGGCGATGGAGAGTCGTGGTGTGGTGAGATGAGGATGGGACGTCCACTCGAAGGGAGCCTCGGTAGATGGGGCGGCCTACTGTGTCAAGGGTGTAGGGGGTCTCATCGGGGTGGTCAGAGTCCGTGGTTGTGATGATGAAGGGGTGCTCAGCTGGATACCACTCCCTGAGCTCGCGTTCGGGCTGTTCCCGCACTTGACGCGCATCGTCTCGTCGAACAGTTTCCTCCTCTCGAGGATCTTCGTTCTCCTTGTCGCTGCCATCGCCAACTGCTCGAGCCTCCACTTCTCCGCTGTTAGCCTCCACTCCTCCCATCGCGTCGTATTCGGGTTCTTGACGCGTTTCGACCCAGTGCTCCACTCGAACCGGGAGAGGTCCCGGTGAGGAAGGCGCACAGTCTCGGAGAGCTGCGCGAAGCCTATCAACTTCGGCCTGCGTATACGGGCGGTGGTTGAGGTGTTGGCCTTCGGTGCCGAGCAGCCAGTAGGTTGTGGGGGTGTTGGGGTTGTCGAGGTCTTCGATGGGGGCGAGGTTGTCGAGGGCGGTCGTAAGTTCCTCGTGGGTGAAGGACCCTCGGAGGTTGGCTGTGATGGCGGGAGAGGAGAGTGAGGAGGACATGTCGATAGGAGGTTGGAATCCAGTGTGGAGGAATGGGGGAGACTTAGCATCGTCTGCTTGGTTTATATATGTCCTCGCAGCTTTTGAACTCCGTTTGTACTCCGCTACGGCTTCTTCGGCGAATACGTCATTCTCGTTGACCCACTGGTTTTCCGAGTCTGGGTACCCCTTCCATTTCACGAGGTATTGGAGTCTTTTGTTCCGGCCGAAGCGCCTTGAGTCTAGGATGCGCTCCACCTCGTACTCCTCTTCCCCATCCACTAGGTCCGGTGGTGGGCGTTGGAAGTTTTCCCCATGTAGGGGCGTCTCGCGATAAGGTGTGAGCAAGTCGATGTGGAATACGGGGTGAATACTCCACTGCGTGGGAAGTTCCAGTTGGTAATTGACCGGTGATAGGACACGCGTGATTTTGAATGGGCCATGCCGTCGTGCTGCCAGCTTGGCGGTTGGTTGATTGGTTCGTAAATGCCGCCCTTCTAGCCATACTTGGTCCCCAGTTTGGTACTTGGGTGTGTTTCGATGTTTGACCCATAGTGATTGTGCCTTTTTGATGAGGTTCTGGGCTTCTTTCCGCGCTTCTCGGAATTGCTGGAGTCGCGTGAGCACTTGTGGGATAGGGGATGGCTTGTCGATCCAATCAGCACGCGGGTCGTATCCCATCATGAGTGAGAAAGGGGACTTCCTTGTTGCCTCGTGTGGCCAGTTGTTATGCGCGAATTCCGCCATTGGTAGGAATTGCGCCCAATTATCTTGGCGCTCGTTGGTCCAGAACCTCAGATACTGTTCCAGCCATTGATTGGTCCTTTCCGATTGTCCATCAGTTCGGGGATGGTACGCCGTGGAGATGTTCTGGTAGATGCCGAGGATTCGGCACAATTCGCGTGTGAACTTCGATGCGAATCTCGGGTCGCGGTCGCTGATAATTTTCGCCGGTAATCCGAATCTCCGAAATACGTGAACGACGTACAGTGCAGCGGTTTCTTCCGCGGATATCTCCTCGTTGCAGGGGATGAATACTGATGCTTTGGTGCAGTCGTGGTCAGTTATGGTGAGGATCGAATCGTATCCTTGTGACTCCGGTAGTTTAGTGATGAAATCGAGGGCGATGACTTCGAATGGCTTAGCGTCAGGTGTCGGCGTGATGGGTACTAGTGGGGCTCGTGTCGGGCGGTTGTTGACTTTGTGACGTTGACATTCCACGCAGCCTTGAACGTACTCGGTGACGTGTTTCAACATGTTTGGCCACCAGTGGTCGCGCTCGATGATCCTCGCAGTTCGCTTGATTCCCGGGTGACCGTAGACAGGGGGGTCGTGATGGTTGGCGATAACCGTGCGGATCTCTTCTGGGCCTCCGGTGATTACTCGTGCGCCTTGGTGGTACCAGACCCCTTCGATCTTCTTGAGCTTGTGCGGATCTACCCAGGGGCGTAGAATGTTTTCGTCTTGTTCGAGGGTTTCCGGTGATTGCGCGGTGGCGTTTCGCACAAATACCTTCTCGGGTAGGACGATGACTCCTTCGTTGTCTCGTTCTCCTCTGTCGTAGTCGGGTCTTCGTGATAGCGCGTCTGCGCGGCCGTTGTTGGTTCCTTTAATGTGGTGGATTTCGAAGTCGTACTCCATGAGTTCCAGGACTTCTCGAGCTACGCGGCGACTTATCTTTTGTGGTGTCTTCCAGTGTGTGAGGTTGAGGTGGTCGGAAAAGATTTTAATTTTGTGTGGTGAGCCTGCCAGGAATGGTCTCCAGTGTCGTAGTGCTTTGATGATCGCCAGGAGTTCCAAGTCGTATATGTCGTAGTTGCGTTCCGCTTCATTTAGGGTGGCTGAGAAGTAGCCAAGTGGGTGTCTTTTCCCGTCTTGCTTCTTCTGTAGGAGTACTGCACCTACTGCGTATCCCGATGCGTCTACTTCAAGTTCGAATTGGTCTGTTAGTGTGGGGTGTGCGAGTACTGGTTCGCTTGTGACTAGGCGTTTGAGGGTTTGGAAGGCCGTTTCTTCATCTTTGCCCCACGTCCACTCTGCGTCTTTGCGTGTGAGTTTGTTGAGGGCTCGTGCGTATGTAGCGAAACCGCGAATGAAGAGGCGGTAAAAATTGCAAAAGCCTAGGAAGGAGCGTACGTCTCGTACCTTCGTGGGTGTGGGCCAGTCGCGTATGCCAGCAATTTTTACGGGGTCCATGCGAGTCACCCCCTTTTCAAGAATTACCCCCAGGTAATCCATTCGCGGTTGGTGGAATGTACATTTGGACGGTTTGAAGTACAGGTCGTGGTCGAGTGCTACTTGGAGTACGGCGCAAACGGCGTCCACATGTGCTTGAAGTCCTGCGTGTTCGAGGGTAGCAATGCCGATGTCATCCATGTATACTCGAATAATTGTTCCCATTGCTGCAAAGACTCGGATCGTGTCGCCTAGGATGTCGTTCATCATGTTCTGGAACGTTGCCGGTGAATTTGTAAGTCCAAAGTACATGACGAGGGGTTCGAAGAGGCCGTATTTTGTTTTGAAGGCTGCTTTGTATTCATCGCCTTCCTTGATGCGTATGTTGTTGTACCCCCAGCGGACATCGAGTTTCGTGAATATGTGTCCGTTCCCCAGGTCATTGATGAGTTCTGACATAAGGGGTAGTGGGTATTGGTTACGCACAGTGCAGGCGTTGATTCTTCGGTAGTCCTGTACGGGTCTTAATTTGCCGTCTTTTTTTTTGATGAAGAAGAACGACTACGCATAAGGGGACTTCGATGGACGAATGTACCCTAGTTTAAGTTGTTCATCTAGCCATTCGCGTAGTTGCCCGTCTTCGTCTTGTGACATCGGGTAGACTTTACAGTCGATGCTGGGGGGCGTGCCGGGTTTAAAGTCGATTGCGTGGTCCCATGGTCGTGAAGGTGGGAAGCGGTGTGAGGCCTCCTCGCTGAAGATCTTTGCGAATCGTTGATATGGTTCGGGGAGGGCGGTCACGACCGTGTTTTGGTTAGCGGCAATGGCGAGTTCAGTGGCTGTAGTACGTATCTGGCATTCTTCTTCGAGTTCCCGGATTACCTCCTCCGCCTCTTCTTGGGTTATTGCGCTGGCGATCGTGGTCTGTTGTTCTGTGGGGTTGATTGACCGAAGTACTACTGGGAGGGTGTCTTCATGTATAGTGGCGTGTGCCCAGCTGATTGTTGGTTCGTATGTTGCCAGCCAGGGGTATCCGAGGACGAGGTCTTCGTTGCCTATGTCGGTGACGAGGAACCTCATAGTCTTAGAGACGTTATTGGTTTGGACGTCTAGATCGATGAAGTGTGTGATAGACCCAGCTTTGTTTTCCGTATTGTCTATGTTCCAAATCTTTTTGGGTTTTTCAAGGGTTTGCAACCCGAGGCCCATTCGTTTAGCAAATGCGGGTCTTATGAAGTTGTCGGTGGCTCCGGAGTCTACGAGCCCTCTTATGTCGGCCATGGAGTAACTGGTGCGAATCGAGACTGGAATTCTGAGCGAATGGTAGCGAGTCATGATTACAGAGTTACAATTAACTGCCCTCACCCAGGCCGATGGGTTCAGGTGTCCTGAAAACCCTCTTGGGTCCAGAGATCCTTGAATACGAGGTCTTTGACCTCGTCACTAGCTCCCCTCAGCGTTTCCATCCATCCCTTAGCTTGTTCTTCGGGCGTGGTTTCTGTGCGTCGAGCGGTTGCGGGTTCTTGGTAGTAGTCGGTTTCTGTGCTACGACTTGTACTTGCGCGTGGTTGGAATGGTTGTCTGGGTTTCCTGGGGCGTGTACAATCTCGTGAGAAGTGGCCTGGACAGTTGCAGTTGTAGCAGATGACTTCCCGCATGTCTCGGCGTTGCCCGCCTCCTCGGTTTTGTCCGTTCCTTGGGGGGAATGGTGGCCGTGGGTTTCCACGATTTGGATCTCCTACTTCTGCAAGGCGTGCGCGGGTCCGATCCGCCGACGTGTCCATGGCGTTTGGGTCGTAGCGTGGCGGTGGAAACCTAGGTGGCGCCCATTGTGGGGCGTATCCACGGTTCTGCTGAGGTCGTGGTGTTGGGGCATTGCGGGGCGTGGTGGCGAGTCCTAGGCGGGCGCGTAGGTGGATGTATTGCTTTTGTCTGCGCAATGCTGCTTCCTTCCATTCGTTGAAGGTCTGCGGGTCATCCAGCTCGTAGATTTTGGTGAATAGGGCTCTCGGGAGGCCCGCCGTGAATCGGTCCAACGTTTGGCGGTCGTTGAGGCGATAGTCAGCTTTCCGTGCCAACTGTTCGAAATTGGTGACGTACGAGTCGATGTCATCACCGATCATTTTAAATCCCTTGGCTAGGGTGGCTTGCGCTTGTTCTTGTTCGAGTACGTTTGAGAAGCGGTCGGAAAATCCTGCAGTCAAGGTGTCCCATAGGAATGGGTCGTATCGGCTGCGTCCTTGATGTAGCTCGTTGTTGAGCCACTGGAGAAATCCGAGCGTCCAATTGGATACTCGTGGTCCTTTGATGAAACCTAGGAATAGTAGGCATCGCCGATAGACGTTGGTCATGATCGGCGCCTCTGAATTCTGTCCCCAGTATATGTGCCATTGTGTGAGGAAGGATTCGTACTCATCTCGGTTTCCATCAAATATGGTCGGGGTTTCTCCTACGAGCTTGTCCGATCCTTGTGGTGCTCCCAGCGCTGGCCCTGCTGCTGGCGGCGGTGGGGGTGGTGGTCCTCCACCAAAGGGGTCTCCTCCTCCTCCTCCTCCGAATTGAGGTTGCCTCCCTCCGTGCGGTGGCCCTCCGCCTCCTGGTGGTCCTTGACCAAAGGGTCCTCCGCGTCTTCTGGGTGGTGGGGGTCCTCCCGCGCCTGGTGGTGGGTCGGGAACGTCTGGGCCTACTGCTCTAAAAATGGCTGCGTCATCTGCGGTCATGCGGTGTCCTGTAGTTGGGTTAATGGGACGCAGGTAGGATTCGGCCTCTTCGGTGATTCGTCTGGCTTCTTCAAGGGCTAGGTCTTCTTGAATGATCGTTGTGGTTGCCATGTCTGCAGGTGGGTGGATTTCGATGTTTTCTGGTTTGTTGATGCGTAAGGACTCAGCTGTCTGTATTATTTCTCCTACTTCGGACTCTTCGTTGTCGTCGGTTTCTTCGTCGTCCCCACTAGTCTCGGATGGTGCGGGGGTTCTTGGTTCGGATGTGCTGGGTTCTTCTTCGGGTTGTCCGTCTATGCGTCCCCACTCTTCACGTGTGGGTAGGTTTCTTGCGTCGATATCGCAGTTGTAGTTTCTTCCTGCGGGTCGTACCGCGTCGTATCGGTTGTCTACGGGATTCCAAGTAATCTCAACCCAACACAAGTTGTCGAAGTTGAACTCAACGGGGCGGTATCGGGTTGGCCCCGATGCGAAGTCCACGAAGTACCCTGTCTCTCCTCGGTATTCTCTCCACCTAGCGGCTCCTAGGAATTGTGTTGGTACGTTGCGGTCTCCTCGTCGTTCGAGGGAATAAGCTTGGAAATTTCTCCACTGGTCTCGAGTTGTGAACGCCACGATGAAGGGATCTTGGTCTTAATGTAACGCCACCACTGGCGTTAGTCCGACTTGGACGCGAAAGGGCGTTCACGACTTAGCAGAATATCCTTCGACGTCACGTGACCTGATCACGGGATACACGGCGCTTATGGGCACGTGATCTTGAACGCACACTAGGGCAAGTCGCGCCACTAGGTAATCCGATGTTTCGCGGAAAGACGACTTGCTCGGATAGAGACAAGCGAGGCACACGTGAGAAGACGAGTAGAGGTGGTGAATTGAAGAAGACCAAGATGGCGAATCTTGGTCTTATCGAGCCACTATTTATACATATACGAGGTAGCTTTAAAGCTCCTCCCGAATCTGTACGACGAATGGCGTATGTAGCTCGAACCCTACTATCGCTATCCTAGTATTTACTAATGCCACATCAGCATGTGATAACGCTGCTGGCTGACTGATACGACTGTCCATGACTCATTACTGCTTACTGACGAGGTCATAACCGTAAGTAAGAGTCCACTTCTTTGCGTACCGTAACAGCTTCGGCGTGAGAGGCAGCCAACAGGTCGAGAAGACTGAGGCAGACAGCCTTGTAGCTCTACACATAACCCTTCACTATCCCCGAGTGTTCCTTTATCGCCGCAGCCTCGCGCAGTGTGAAACATCACTGTGTATTGGTCTCGCTTGATAGGACATTCCAGTCACCCTCGAGTTAGCGTTTCGCGCTCGTTGTATCCTGTCGTCTAAACCCACCCCCACATATTCAAACTGCCTCGCATATTCATGAACGTCCGCACCCGCCTTCGTCGTCTCTTTAGGAGGAGACAAGCTTCCATCACACCACCCCAGACTACAGCCTCTGCTTCGGCATCGCTGCACGTGCACCCGGACACCCAGTCTGAACAAGACCGGATCCCCTCCCCGGTGTACGCATCACCTTCACCTACACTTTCAACAAATTCATTCCATTCCGCCTACTCCTCCTCCCAAGCCACACTCGCCCAGTCAGGCGAAAGTTTTATTGACGAAGACGGTGTCAACATCCGTTACCAGGGGTTCCAACTCGAACTACCCCCTCGTAACATCGCCGAACAATACGTACAGGCAATTTACCACGACCCCGAGTACCGTTACAGATTACTAGAACTCTACGGCCTAGAAATCCCCGTCCTCGGAACAGAATTCACAGTCCCGCAGCTGATAGCCATCGCTGCGAACCTCATCCCTCGTCTCGAAACTCCTCCGCACCCACTCATCTCCCACGTAAGGGGAGACAAAGAACGTGGCTCCCAAGAAGGGGAAACAGACAGCTCGTCTAGCACAAGCTCAGTATCCCAGCGGAGCTCGCTCGAAATTCGCCCTCCCTCCTCCCACTAAAAGAGAAAAAGAATTCATATCTCACGTCCAAGATTGGGACGAGATCTCCCCAGACGAACAGTTAATCCTACTAGAAGACTTTCGTCGGGCCCAGGAGAAACTAGAGAAGGAAGAGAGACAAAAAGAATTAGACAAAATGTCACAACCCAGCGGAAGCACCCTCCCCGCCGCCGTACCACCCTCACCACTCCCCCCACCTACTGTCCAGGACTGCCTGGACCTCATCAATCACCTCGGCATCGCCGTCGGCAATCTTGCACAACAAGTCACAGCCCTGACAGCGCAGGTAGCCTCGGCAACCGCCACCCGACCCGGGAATGGAAAGAACAAGGAAATAGTGGCCCGCCCAAAGCCTTGGGATGGGAAAGGCTCCTCCTCGGACGCCCGTCATTTCCTTGCCGCATTCCACAACTGGGCAGGGTCACTAGGGGATGCCATGAACACATGGCATGCAGTGGATAGCAAGTGGTACGCAGACGAACACAGATGGATCGCTGCCGCCCTCAATTTGATGGAAGGGGACGCAAAGACCTGGGCACTCCCATATCTGGAGTCCGCCAACCAAGGGACTATTCCCTTTGGAGGAAATTGGTCGGACTTCGTCAAGGAGTTTAACCGCAGGTTCAGCCCCCTGGACGTCCAAGACATAGCTCGAGAAGAGCTAAAGAAAACAAAACAAGGAAAAAAGACGGTTGCCGAATATGCATCCATATTCGAGCAGTATTCAGGACAGACCGGGTGGTCCATCGTTGAAAGATGGAAACCACGAGCGCGACGTCTGCAACTGGTGCCAAAGAGCAGGGCACCGAGCAAACGTCTGCCAAAATAAGAGAATGGGGAAACCAGCTAAAGCGAAAGCCGCAGCAACAACGGAATCCCCTAGTCCACCATCGTCGTCCAATACTGCGGCAGCAGCCGCCACAAGTACTTCCCCCGCCCAGACGTCCCAGGCAGACGTAGCGAAGTTGTTGGGAATGTTGGAAAAGCAGCAAGAACAGCTGGATGCGTTCAAGGCGGCTTTTTAGATCAGGGGTCGCGTATAGCTGCGACCGGCCCCTCTACAGTAGATGACTCGGCTTCATGTAGTTGTAATATATGCTTACGCTCTCGCCTCGTTTCGGACTCAACTCCTGTAATTCATACGACTCATGCCTGTAAGTTAGATAGTAGTGTTAGTTCAGTCTCTTGTTTTCCTGATTCTATTACATCTACATCTGCCTCGGAGATGAACAATAGTAGTGTTTCTTTTGCTCCACCTTCTTCAGAAGCAATGCCGCACGTGATGATTTCTGATGCAGCACTGTCTTCTACTATTATTCCCGAAACAAAAGATAAAAAATCACATTTTCATATTTCTGTATATTTAAAAGGACGTCATCATACTGTAAAAGTAGCAGCAATGGTAGACTCTGGGGCAACTTCGTTGTTCCTGGACAAAAAGTACGCTGACCGCCACAAGATGTTGCAGGTTCCCCTTGAAAGTCCCATCACTCTATACAACATAGACGGGACTCTCAATGAAGCCGGTAGTATCACCCATAAAGTCAGACTCTCTCTGAAAGTCGGCCCTAGTGAAGAAAGCTACGACTTTTTAGTCACTTCACTTGGCCCAGAGAATGTCATTTTGGGACTACCATGGCTAAGGCAAAGGAACCCGCAAATAGACTGGCAGGAAGGCACTATGCGCCTCAACTCGACCGCTGAAACAGCGCAACCAGAGTTGGAGGTAGAGGTGACGCGCATTATGGCAAACCGGATGGAACGCCGCCGTCTCCTTGCGGAGAAAGTGCTTGACACGGTCCAAGACGAAGTTTTCTGTTTGGCAGGCTTCACCTACTCTCAGCAGATCGCCGAGAAAGCCACCGCCTCCAAACCCAAGAAAACCTTCGAAGAAATGGTACCGAAGCACTACAGAGACTTCGCAAAAGTTTTCTCTGAGGAGGAATCCCAGAGGCTCCCTGAGCACCAACCGTGGGATCACGCTATAGACCTCGAACCAGATGCCGTTAAACACTGGAGGGTCAAAACGTATCCCATGTCCCCAAGCGAGCAAGTGGAACTCGACAAATTCCTGCAAGAGCATATCTCAAAAGGATACCTGGTCCCATCTAAGTCACCGATGGCATCTCCAGTATTCTTTATAAAGAAAAAGGACGGCAAACTCCGTCTGGTGCAGGATTACCGTCGTCTTAATAAGATCACTATCAAGAATCGTTATCCACTACCACTCGCCGCAGACATTATAAACCGGTTGAAGGGAGCCAAGGTCTTCACCAAGTTCGACGTAAGATGGGGCTATCACAATATCCGGATTAAACCCGGAGACGAATGGAAGGGTGCTATCATCACCAACCGCGGGCTGTACGAACCAAAGGTCATGTACTTCGGTATGACCAACAGCCCAGCCACCTTCCAAGCCCTCATGAACGCCGTCTTCGCTGATCTGATCGCAGCAGGAGAGGTCGCCATATATATGGATGATATCCTCATCTATAGCAACTCTCTAGAACACCACCGCAAAATCGTACGCGAGGTGCTAAGGAGATTGCAGGAACACGACCTCTATCTCAAACCAGAGAAATGCGACTTTGAAAGGCAAGAAATGGAGTACCTGGGAATGATAATCCGTCCCGGAGAAGTGCAGATGGACCCTGGCAAGGTCGCTGCAGTAAGGGAGTGGCCTACACCCACAACGCTCAAAGAGGTTAGAGCGTTCATTGGGTTCGCCAACTTCTATCGTCGATTCATCAAGGACTTCGCGGCTATCGCCCGACCCTTGCATGACCTCACGAAGAAGGACACTCCATGGCAATGGCATTCTGAACAGCAGAAGGCTTTCGACCACTTAAAGGAAAGCTTCGTACGAGAACCCATTCTCAAAGTGTACGACCCACAGCTTCCAACAAGAGTCGAAACCGACACTTCAGGATTTGCTACTGGCGGTATACTCACTCAGAAGTATCCTGATGGTCTCTGGCACCCCGTTGCGTATCGCTCACAGTCTATGAGCAAAGAAGAACGCAACTACGAAATCTACGACAGAGAAATGCTCGGCCTAATCCGCGCCTTAGAGGACTGGAGACACTTCCTCGAAGGCATCTCCTTTGAAGTGATCACCGACCATAAGAACATGGAATGGTGGGCAAGCATGAAGGACTTAAACCGCAGACAGGCCCGATGGGCACTGTACTTAAGCCGCTTCGCCTTCAAAATCACTTACAAAAAGGGAGACTCTATGCAGGCCGATGCATTAAGCAGATTCTCGAGAGACCACATCAGAGACAACAAGGATAACCGCCAGGTTCAGGTTTTACAACCTAAGCACTTCCTCAATGCCGCCCAAGCACACTTCCGCCCAGAAGTGGACTCCCTAGGGAATCGCATAAGACTCGCGTCCATTCGAGAAGCAGAAGTAATAGAGGGTCTTAAAGGCTTACAAAAGACCGCTCCAAAAGCTCTCATGAACGGAGTCGCGATGTGGGAGGAAGATGACGGCCTAGTCTACCACAGGGGGAAACTGTATGTTCCCAACGACCGGACATTAAGACGAGACGTGGTCAAGTCATGCCACGACTCTGTCACCACCGGTCACCCGGGTAAGAATGGCACCATCGAGCTAGTCAGCCGCTACTACTGGTGGCCACGCATGGCAGGCTTCATAAGCTCATATGTAGAAGGATGCGATCGATGCCAATGCTACCGCAAAGATCTACACCCCAAAGCCATAATTCAGCCACAGGAAGTACCTGAGGGACCATGGCAGATAGTCGGAGTCGATCTAATCGGCCCCCTGCCCATGTCACGTGGAAAAGACATGATCCTTAACATAGTGGATCACTATACAAAGCAGATCCATCTATTTCCAGTGACGTCCCAAATCACGGCTGATGGGGTAGCATCCATCTACTTCGAGCAAGTCTTCCCCTTGCACGGGATCCCCAAGAAAATCATCAGCGATAGGGGACCCCAGTTTGCTGCAAGGAGCATGCGGGCACTATATAAGCGACTAGGGATAGACGCAGGTCTTACGACCGCCTATCACCCTCAAGCTAATGGACAGGTAGAGCGCAAAAATCAGGAAGTAGAAGTCTACTTGCGCTTGTTCATTAGTAAGAGGCAGGATGATTGGGCAGACCTGCTCCCTACAGCGGAATTCGTGGTCAATAGTAGACTCAACTCAGCCACGGGGCACACCCCCTTCGAGCTACTATACGGCTATACGCCTGACTTCACCATTCCCGCTGGTAGGCCTACCGGTATCCCGACGCTCAATAAGCGTCTACAGCACTTAGCTTCCACGAGAAAGGACGCAGAGGCAGCTCTACGCCTAAGTAAAAGGCGAATGCAAACAGACGTTGAACAAAGACATAAGCCATACGTCTTCAACGTCGGGGACAAAGTCTGGCTGCAAGCCAAGCAAATAAAGATACACCAGCAGTCGTCCAAACTGGGCCCAAAACAACTAGGCCCATTTGAAGTCACTGAAGTCAAAAGTGACGTCGACTACAAGCTTGCACTCCCCCCTGCATTACGGATCCATGATGTATTTCATGTAGACCGCCTCTCCCCTTATAAGGGAAACGAAGTTAACGGGCTCATGCCACCTCCACCCGAACCCATCACAGTCGAAGGGGAAGAAGAGTACGAAGTTGACCACATCAGAGACTCGAAACTCTTCGGTCGTACTCTTAAGTACCTAGTTCGCTGGAAGGGCTACGGTGAAGGCGAGGATACTTGGGAGCCAGCTAAAAACCTAGCGCATGCCCCGGACAAAGTCAAGGAGTTCCACTCCTCAAATCCGGGCGCACCTAGAAAAATAGCAGCACTCATTTACGCGTCCTTGCCTTGGCAAGCATCTCATATGTACACAGAGGCCAACGCGGACGTCGACCCTTAAGAAGGGGGGTGATGTCATGGACGTGTATATTATTTTCCCTATTTTTCTGTATTTTACGGAATTATCTGAGGAAGATATAAAGGGCCGAAGTACGAGATATAGTTAGTCACATGCTGCCATCATGTGCACCTTTGAGCACGTGACCCTGGGATAGTTGCACCCTCAACGGGACAGCCTAAACCGGTCACATTCCATTTACGTACGGACTCACACGATTGGTAGATAAGGAAGGAACCTTCTAGATAGTTCTAGACTTCGCTTAGTAGTTTACGCTTACTCGCTGTATTAGGTTTTACTCAGCAAGATAAGGCATCGCGTCAGCGCCATGACTAGTGCATCAGTCAGCACAATAGATAGCGCTATTATTAGACACGACGCGTCAGCTCCTGAGTCACGGAGTCTTACTGTACACTTAGTAATAGTGTTTAGACTCAGTTCAAGCTCAGCCACAGTAGCGTATATAAACCCTCCTGTAGCGTCCTGAGTGGAACCAACTTGTCCTCTTGGTTCTCCACTCAGGTACGCATCTCCTTGTACTCCTTACTCCTTACCAATCTAACTTGTCCTCTTGGTTCTCCACTCAGCGTACCACAGCGTGATCACTGACGTCTTGAGTTCTTGCATAAAGACTCTGAGCTGTTCGTCCACTCCGCTGTGACTGTACGTTAGCGCGTGATTTATCTCCACGCCGAGCTTGGGTGTGCTCACCAGACGGTTCACTTATAGTTTACACTTGAGCTTGACGTAGCGAGGTTGTCATACCGCTACAGGAGTGGTACCCAGTTGAGCAACCCTATCTCATTACGGCCACCGACTCTGACAACCCCCGTGAAACCCCCTACGCATGCGACACCACGGGTCGCCCAATATACCGCAGAGGCGTGGTCATCGACACCCACGACTCCACGCTGCCAGCGGTTCGCCTCCGGTACCTAGGAGGGTCGTTGCGAGTCGCACCACACGGGTACAAACACAACCGGGGGGAGGACTTCGTCCATTACCCCATCACCGACGCCCAAGGAGTAACCCGCCAGGCCTCCTACATTCAAGTCATCGCGGGGCCGGACCCCATCGTCCTCGGACTCGTGGAAGACAGCGACAAGGTGTATAGCCGCCCCTTGTATGCCGAACCCCACGTCCGCGAAGCCGGCAAACCCCACTACACGCCAGAAGACCTATTCGCCCTCGTTGGAGGGCACAGCAACCAACATCGAGTGGACAGGGCCGTCAACGAGTTAAAGGACGTAGGGCTTAAGGGGGAACTAACCCGATTCCGCGTGTACAGACACGAGGCAGAGAGGATGGAACAGCGGCTCCACGCCCTGGCTCAGGCGCTCGGGGGAGTACAGTCGGAGTTGGCCCGGTGTAAGTTCCGGCTGGAGATGGCGAACACGTTGGACAGGATTACAGAGAGGCAGGAAGCTTGGGTCGGCGGGATAGGCCCTACTCGGCACCGCGGTCGTCGCAGCTGAAAAGGGGGTGATGTCACGGTACGCGGGAAAGGACTCTTACTATATGGATATGACCCCTTAGTAAGTAGTAATGTGTCATGGACTTAAAACGCATCGGTCAGCCGTAGTATCACATGTTAGATACTATGACTCATTCCTAGTAGTAGCTGTAGTAGGGTTCGAGCTACTTACGCTATTAGTCGCCTTGACTTCAAGAGGAGCTTTAAAGCGTCCTCTCACATGTATAAATAGTGGCTCAATAAGACCAAGATAAGCCATCTTGGTCTTCTTCAATCACCACTCTCTCCTCATCTCTTTTGTGTGCGATTCGCTTGTCTCTCTCGAGCAAGTCGTCTTCATCAACCATCAGGTTACCTAGTGGCACGACTTGCCCTAGTGTACACTCAGATCACGTGCCCAAGAAGCGCCGTGGATCCCGTGATCGAGTCACGTGACTCCTGAAGAATATTTCGCTAAGTCGTAAACGCCCTTTTGAAGTCCAAGTCGGACTAACGCCAGTGGTGGCGTTACAGATTAGCATCCGGTTTTGGGGTGATAGGTACCAGTTGTCACGGCACGCGGGAAGGACTCTTACTTACAAATATGACCGCGTTAGTAAGTAGTAATGTGTCATGGACAGAAGGATCAGTCAGCAGGAGTAGCACAATCACATGCCAACGAGGCATGTACTTATCACATGATAGCCGTAGTAGGGTTCGAGCTACTTACGCTATTAGTCGTACGGATTCCAGAGGAGCTTTAAAGCGTCCTCAAACATGTATAAATAGTGGCCTGACAAGACCAAGACTCGCCATCTTGGTCTTCTTCAATTCACCACTCTTATCTGCCTCTTTACGCGTGCTTCGCTTGCCTCTCCCGAAGAGCGAGTCGTCTTCATCGATTATCGGACTACCTAGTGGCACGACCTGCCCTAGTGTACACTTAGATCACGTGCCCGCAGACGCCGTGTATCCCGTGATCCGGTCACATGACCTTGAAGAGATATTCCGCTAAGTCGTGAACGCCCTTTCGTGTCCAAGTCGGACTAACGCCAGTGGTGGCGTTACACCAGTGGTGCTTTCATGGGTCAGTTGTTGACTTTGTGGCATTGGCACTCGGCGCATCCCTTGATGTATTTGGTTATGTGGGTGATCATGTTGGGCCACCAGTAGTGTCATTAGATGATTTGGGACGTCCGTTTGATGCCTGGGTGTCTGTATATCGGTGGGTCATGGTGGTTTTGGATGACGGCACGAATTGCGTCTCGGTCTCCAGTGACGACTTTGGCTCCTTGTCAATACCATATTCCGTTGATCTTTTTCAGTTTGTGTGGGTCCACCCAGTGTCGTATTTGATCTTCATCTTGTTTGTGGTCTTCCGGTGGTTGTATCATTACCATATGTATGAATACAGTTTCTGGTAAGACAGTGACCCCTTTGTTGTCTCATTCTCCTTGGTTGTAGTCTGGTCGTCAGGAGAGAGTGTCTGCTCTGCTGTTGTTTGTTCCTTTGATGTGGTGGATCTCGAAGTCGTACTCCATAAGTTCGAGTACTTCTCGGGTGACTCGATGACTTATCTTTTGGGGTGTTTTCCAGTGAGTAAGGTTGAGGTGGTCGGAGAAGATTTTGATCTTGTGCGGCGATCCTGCAAGGAATGGTCGCCAGGGTCTTAGGGCTTTTACTATGGCTAGGAGTTCGAGGTCGTAGATGTCGTAGTTGTGCTCCGCTTCACTGAGTGTGGCTGAATAGTAGCCTAACGGGTGTCGCTTTCCATCAGTTTTCTTCTGGAGTAAGATGGCTCCCACTGCGTAACCCGATGTGTCTACTTCTAGTTTGAATTGGTCAGTCAGCGTGGGGTGTGCTAGTACTGGTTCAGATGTGACAAGGTCTTTGAGCTTTTGGAAGGCAGTTTCTTTGCTTTGTCCCCAGGTCCATTCTGTGTCTTTGTGTGTAAGTTTGTTGAGGGCTCATGCGTGTGTTGCGAAGCCCCGGATGAAAAGGCAGTAAAAATTGCAGAAGCCTAGGAATGAGCGGATGTCACATACTTTGGTGGGTCGTGGCCAGTTGCGGATGCCTACGATTTTTACTGGGTCCATACGTGTCACCCCCTTTTCAAGGATGACCCCCAGGTAATCCATATGCGGTTGGTGGAATATGCATTTGGATGGTTTGAAGTAGAGGTCGTGGTCCATTGCAACTTGGAGAACCACACAAACAGCATCAATGTGTGCTTGGAGGCCGGCATGTTCCAGTGTTGCGATGCCAATGTCGTCCATGTAGACACGGATGATTGTGCCCATTGCTGCAAAGACTCGGATCGTATCACCCAATATGTCATTCATCATGTGCTGAAAGGTGGCTGGTGAATTTGTGAGTCCGAAGTACATGACAAGGGGTTTGAAGAGTCCGTGTTTTGTTTTGAACACCGCTTTGTATTCGTCGCCTTCTTTGATACATATGTTGTTGTATCCCCAGTGGACATTGAGTTTGGTGAAGATGCATCCATTGCCGAGGTCGTTGATGAGTTTGGCCATAAGTGGTAGTGGGTATTGGTTACGTACGGTGTAGGTGTTGATCCTTTGGTAGTCTTGTACTGGTCGCAGCTTCCCATCTTTCTTTTTGATGAAAAAGAATGATGAGGCATATGGGGATTTGGATGGTCAAATGTAGCCCAATTTTAGTTGCTCTTCTAGCCATATTTTCAGTTGTCTGTCCTCTTCTTGACACATAGGGTAGACCTTGCAATCTATAGTTGCGGGTGCTCTGGGTTTTAGGTCAATGGCATGATTGTAGGGTCGTGAGGGTGGGAATCAGTGCAATGCTTCCTCACTGAAGAGTTTGGCAAATCGTTGATATGGTGCTGGTATGTTGATTTCTTTTTGTGGTTGATGGGCAGCGATCGCCAATTCCATGGCCATTGTTCGTATTTGGCATTCTTCCTCTAGTTCTTGTACGATCTCTTCTGCTTCGTCTGGCGTGACAGCTGTGGTTAGGACAGTGCGATCTGTGGTGGGATCTATTGACTGTAGAACTACTGGTAGTGCACTTTTGTGTATGGTAGCGTGTCTCCAGCTAATTGTGGGTTCGTATGCAGTGAGCCATGGGTATCCTAGCACTAGATCTTCGGCGCCGATGTCTGTAACTAGAAAGTGAATGTTTCTGTGGATGCCTTTGGTTTGTACGTCTAGGTCTATGAAGTGCGTGATCAACCCAGCTTTGTTTTCTGTGTTGTCTATGTTGTATATCTTTTTGGGTCGCTCTAGGGTCTGTAGTCCAAGGCCCATGCGTTTGGCAAACGCTGGTCATATGAAATTGTCGGTGGCTCCTGAATCTACAAGCCCTTTTATGTCGGCCATTGAGTAACATGTGCGAATAGAGACTGGAATTCTAAGAGATTGAAAGTGAGTCATGATTACTGAGTTACAATTTGTTGCCCTCACCCAGGCCGATGGGTTCAGGCATCTCGAAAACCCTCCTGATTCCACAAATCTTGGAATATGAGGTCTTTTACTTTGTTGCTTGCTCCCCTTACTCCCTCTAACCATTCTTGTGCCATTTGTTGGGGGTTTGAAGCATGCACGCCTCGTAGTGACGACTCGGGTTCTTGGCGTGTGTCTGTGCTTTGGGCATTGGTGACAGGATTTCTTCCTTGCTGTGATTGCCTTTGAGGTCTCGTACAGTCTCGTGAGAAGTGACCTGGTAAGTTACAGTTGTAACAAATGACTTCCCTCATGTTGCGTCAAGGGCCTTCTAGCCTCCCCTGCCTGTATCTTGGTGGGAATGGGGGTCATTGTTTTTGCAAGACATCTTCTGCTCCTGTGAGTTGCACTTGGGAGCGGTCTGCTGATGATGTGTCCATGGTGTTTGGGTCGTAGCGAGGCGGCGGGTTGTGTGGCGGGTTCCACGGTGCTCCGAATCTGAACCCTTGTCGTTGGGGGCACTGGGGTGTGGTTTTGGTTGGTGAAGACAGGTTCAACCTGGCGCATAGGTGAATGTACTGTTTTTGCCGTTTCATGGTGGCTTCTTTCCACTTGTTGAAGGTTGTGGGGTTGTCGAGTTCATATACTTTTGAGAATTGCTTGCCTGGGAGACCTGCGGTGAATTGGTCAATTGTTTTCCAGTCATTGAGGTGGTAGTCAGCCTTTCTTGCTAGTTGCTCAAATGTGGTGACATACGTGTCAATGTTGTCTCCAACCATTTTGAGCCCTTTTGCTAGGGTTCATCTGCAAGGGTGGACCCTGTCAAAGCTGTCAGGGACCAGTTGGCGACAGTTGGCAACCAGTCCCTGACAGCTTTGACAGGGTCCACTTTTGCAGATATTGCTTGTGCCTGTTCTTGCTCCAATACATTGGAGAACCTGTCCACGAATCTGGCTGTTAGGGTGTCCCATAGGTATTCGTCATAGCAATCTATCCCTCGTCATAGTTCATTGTTCAGCCATTGGAGGAATCCCAGTGTCCATCCGCTAACTAGCGGTCCTTTGACGTATCCTAAAAATAGGAGACAACGTCTGTAGACATTGCACATCACTGGTGCGTCGCTATTAAGTCCCCAGTATAGATGCCATTGTGTGAGAAAGGATTCATAGTCAGCGCGATCTCCTTTGAATATGGTTGGGGGTTCGCCACTTAATTTATCGGGTCCTGGTGCTCCTGCTCCTGGTCCTGCTCCTGGTGGGGGTGGTCCGAATGGATTCCCTTCTGGGGGTCCACCCCTTGGTGGCCCCCCTCCGAAGTCTCCTGGTGCTCCTCCGAATGGTCTTTGTGGTGGTGGTCCCCCTCTCCCAGGAGGTGGATCTGGTTGGTCAGGGCCTACTGCTCGGAATATGGTGGCGTCGTCAGCTGTCATTCTGTGGCCTGTTGCTGGGTTGATGGGTCGAAGGTAGGACTCTGCTTCTTCAGCTACCCTTCTGGCTTCTTCCATGGTTGTCGCTTCTTCTTGTATTTCGGTTAGGGTGGTGGTGGCCATGGTGGTAGCTGTTACAATTTCTGCTTCCGTTATGTACATCTTGACTTGCTTCGTTACCTACTGTACGATACGCGGTTTCTGCAGACTTCTCATTTGTCACGCACCCATCCGTTTTGCCTCATTCCAATTGTGCCCGACTCCTTTCGACTGGCAGCTTGCACCATCGAAAACCACCACACCTTTCTGAGTTGATCTGACACATGTGCAGACCCGCATGTTGTCATAACCCTTGATGTAGTACATCCCTTTGTACCTGATTCAGCGCGAGGCATCAGTATAGCGTCATGTGTTTGGCTTAGCCAAACACCCTGTATTAGTATATAAGTCATGCCCTACCTAGCTTGTACAGTAGACTTGACTTCTTGTGAAATACCACATCATCTTTGCCTCACGAATTGACCTTTGACTCGCCGTTGCGCTTGAGTCCCTCTTGTCACTCACCTTTTCGCTTGAGCCCTGATTGTCCACTATTGTCCTTGTGCCCCTGGGAGGCCAAGTGACACTTGTTCACCACCAAACTGAGTCTTAACCAACTCGTGCCCTTCCGATCCCATTGACTTGCTGAAGTACATGTCATACTTAACGCCCCTGTGGTGGCGTTACATTAAGTCAAGTCTCCAACCATGGCGACGTCCAGTCGCAGTTGAACCAAGTTCAAGCCCGAATACATTGATCGTCTCAGCTCCGATGAACTATCCGACAGAGTTAAGGGAGCAGCGGTCTGGGCAGAAAATAACGGAGTCGAAGGATATTTCATCTTCGACCCTACGACAAGAAACTACCGACAAATTCACTACCTTGAAGACAAACACCTCTGGGCATTCATTGAATACTCCCCGAACGAAGGAGCGTGGTACACTACCGGACCAGTACCCCTCACCTTGCAAACTGGCCCCTTGGGAATCGATATCGACCCCCAAGACACTACATCCCCAAGTGTATCTGTACCAACAACGACCATCCCAGTCTCAGCATTCCCATCCTACGCAATGGCTCAGCAGGGACAAACATCCACATCAGCAAGCACCACCCTCACCAGTGGGGGGGGAGCACCCAGTGGAAGTGGAGCTCCCGCTGGAGGAACCCCTGCCAGTAGTGGTGGTGGAGGTGGCAGTGGCAGTGGTGGTGGCAGACTGGCCCCAGCCAGAGGAGCTGCACCACCCATGCCAATCCTAGGAGGCAATGGCCGCCTAGGAGGAAACCCACCCCCAGAATTTGATGGAAACCGAGAACAGAGCAAGGCATTCTTACAAGCCTTCAAACTATACTGAGGAATGAATCCCACTGTCGATCTGCTAGCAGTACCAGCCCAACGAGCCATAACATTCCTGTCCTATATCAGAGGACCACTCATCGACGACTGGGTCGACGAACAAATGAAGTGGATAGAAGCTCAACTAGCAGGAGGAGTCCTTCAAACCAAAGAGAACCTCTGGAACGAGGTCGAGGCCCAATTTATGCAGGCCTACACTGATACCGCAGAACAGACCAAGGCCCGCAAAGCCTTGCAAAACTTCATGATGAAGGGAGAAGATGTTGACTCTTACATCACACAATTCGGCAACCTAATCACAAAGGCCAGATATAACCTGGATGAAGCTACCACGTTGGAACTGTTCCAAGACGGACTCCCAAACCAGTTAGTAGTTAACGCCATCCGCTTCCAACACCCCATTACATGGGAAGACTGGAAGCGGGCCGCCCTGTTGAGACATGACTGATTAAAGTCACATGTCTCGTGGGATATGATTGAGTCATCCCATATACTAAATACGGTATCTGTCCCTTATGGACTGATTTGGACTTGGCTGGACTCTTACAGACCACTTTTGTTTATCTTTATTGACAGAGCCATATATGGCTCCTATTGTTCTCTATTGTTAAGATACCAGTATTGTCTGCTTTAGGCAGCTATTGTTCTCTGCCCTCCAATGGCATTTCTCCCTCTGGTGCACAGACCACCTGTATTGTGTTTGGATCACCTGTGTGCACAGACCATTCTTATCTAAGTGTCCTGTATATAAAAACTGCTGTTTTCGCCTCTACACTTCAGAGTTCCTTCACCCTCTGAAGTGTAAGTGTTGCGCAGCAATGCACGCAGTGTACAGGTAGACCCTTACCTGAATAGAGAGCTTAGACGAGGCTTAGAGTGAAGCAGAGGAAGCTCAGAGTGGGGTGGAGAGAGATGTGTATAGGTACTCGCTCCTATAGTAGGATTTATATACTCTATGGTCCACCCATGTCCGTTTGGGGAAAAGTGATGAGTAGAGGCGTCCACAATATCGCGTTTTCAGTGTCGCCTAATGTCTAATCACCGGTGGACTCGGAATAATCCCTTAAGGGGATTCTGTACGTATACCGTATGACTAAATACTCCGAATTATGTGTATAGCATAACTAATCGTACTGTCATTCCTACGTAATGAGCCTTATAGTAAGTATTACGGCTCAACACTCCCCCTTGCTAAGTGCAGCTACTAAGCGCTCTAAGCAAGTGTGTAAGGCGAATTAATATTCTAGCCATGATTAGAAGGGAGTCTATCTCGGAACCATGAGAGTGGTTTCGAGACCGAGTTCTCTTCACCATCCCATTTCAGCTTTTGAACTATTACAGTTCATTGGGCTGATTTTTTGGTATAATGAGCGGAAATGTTGTGATTCTCTGGTTGAGAAGAATCTATGTATGCGGAAGACAATGTCTTCAAGCGTCGCTCGATATACCTTCCATAGTATTAATGGAATTTTCAGGCTTGTCTCAAGGCCAAGTTTGTTGCCTTGTGACTTAGTTGGACGAGTAAAACTCAAGTCCTAACTGACTTCTGAATTTCTCGAACTTAATACGCCCTAGGTTCTTGGTAAACATATCTGCGGGATTCTCTGAACCATCTATAAAGAATAGTTCTATTTTCTTGTCCTTCACTACTTCTCTTATGTAGTGATAGCGTATATCAATATGTTTAATACACTTCTCTTGGACAGGGTTTGAGGCCATAAAGATGGACCCCTGATTATCACCGCAGAGTGGTATTGGGCTTAGTTTGATGCCAAGCTCGGTAAAGAGTGACTTTATCCAAACTAATTGTCTGCTAGTATCCGACAGCGACATATATTCAGCTTCAGTGGAAGATAATGCAACTGTCTTTTGCGCTCTAGAATTCCAACTGAATATCCCATTAGCCAGTTTAACCATATAACCTGTAGTAGATCGCCTATTATCTGGGTTTGAAGCCCAGTCAGAGTCTGCATAGGCAATTAAGCCTCCATTTGATCTTCCGTCATACACCAAAGAGTATGAAGAAGTCCCAAGCAAGTAGCGACAGATATATAGTGCTCTGTTCAAATGGTCCTCTGAGGGGTTTGCAGCGAATTGTGATAGTTTAACAACTGCATAGGCGATGTCAGGACGAGTCCCAAGCATTATGTATAGGAGTGAACCTATAACTTGCTGGTATTTGCTCCTGACGCTTGGTTTGACTGGTGAATTATTAGGTACAGGTTGGTACCCTTCAGGAAGTGGTGTCGCAGTTGCTTTCGCATCTGCGAGTCCAAAGCGTTGCAGCACCTTTTCTAAGTAAGCGGTTTGATCTAAAAAGATCTTTCCATGTTTCTGCTGAATGCGCATACGCAAGAATTCCTTTGCATCACCTAAGTCACGACATTCCCAAGCCTCCATGAACCTATTCTTAAGCTCATTTAGAAGGGCTTTGTCCAATCCCATAAAGATCACATCATCAACATAGACAATGATCACTACAAGGGCGCCACTCTTTCCTCTATGGGTAAAGAGTCCTGAGTCAGATAATAGCCTTTTGCAGCCCATCGCAGCCATGGACTTATCCAGCGCTTTCCACCATGCTAGAGCAGCTTGTTTAAGTCCATAAATGGCGCGTTTTAGTCGCAGTACTTTGTTTTCATGCCCTTTGGCTTTGAAGCCCTCAGGTTGTTCCATGTATAGCTCTTCATTGAGCTCTCCATATAGGAAGGCAGTTTTAACATCTAGTCCAGTGATGTGCCAATCCTCTAGCGCTGCAAGCGCGAGCATCATTCGGACAGTCTCAAAGCGCACTACTGGTGAGAATATTTCATCATAGTCAACGCCTTCAACCTGAGAAAAGCCTTTGGCAACAAGCCAGGCTTTTTTGCGACCATCAGTCTTTTGATCAAAGACCCATCTGTTTTTTATTATTTTCCTCCCTTTAGGGGGTTCCACAAGCTCAAAGACATTACGTCTGCGAAGTGCCTCTAGTTCCTCGCGACAAGCAGTCTTCCATTCCTTTTGTTGTGCTGCAGGCATGCGTATTATATCTTTATAGGTCCACTCCCATATATTAGAAGTGTCCAGTGGTTCCAGATCATTAGATGGAACTGCCTTGGCAAGCAGATGATCTAGGAATTTTACTCCCCCTTCCTGAGCAAGGCGTGACAATAAATCATCTACTTCATCCTCTGAGGGTTCTGGCGGAGCTTCACTCTCAGCAGGTGGAGGGTCAGGGTTTGTCTCAGGAAATCCTCCTGGAATCTGCCTTTGCCCTGGTGTACTATCAGCTCTGGAGCGACCAGGCTGTCTTCCAACCATTTCTTTCCACTTGCTACTCCATTCAACGTCTTTAGTTATGTTTGTGGGGTGCCTGTCTTCCCCATAGACGTTGCCAGGACAAGTAGGTACTTTCCTCAAGCGCGCAGACCGTCGTGGTAGTGCTGGTTCTGGTGCAGGAGGCGGAGGCTGTTGCGCTTCTGGTTCCTCTGGTTCCACAGATCCGCCGTCGCGGTCTGGCGCATCCTCCCTATTTTGCCTCTGTTTAGGGGGACGATGAGTAGGCATATCATCGTCAAAACCACTTGGAATGGGCTGTGTAGGTGATGGTTCATCCTCCATAGGAGGTTGATTCTCTACTGGCTCATTTATGCGGGTTGTACCCCGCATCCTTTGTGTCTCGCACTTAGGGTATACGGTCTCATCAAATAATGCAGTAGTGCTGGTGAACACTGTGTTGTTTTTGATCCGCATGAATCTATATGCTTTTATGCCCTCAGTATGACCAATATAGATCATTTGTTCGCTTTTGGGGTCAAGTTTGTTCGATCTGCGATCTTCTGGTATGTGCACATATGCGCCACATCCAAACACTCGTAAGTGTGAAAGACTAGGTGCTTCACCATGCAAGCTCATATAGGGTGTCTGCCAATTAAGGCGACTTATTGGAGTCCTATTATAGCAATGTACTGCATGTAGGACCACAAATTCCCACCAGGATTGAGGGAGACAGGCTTCAAGGCGCATAGCCTGAGCCTTATCCATACAAGTACGCATAAAGCGTTCAGCACGACCATTTTGTTGGGGAGTATGCGGTGCACTTTGTAGGATAGTAATGCCCATATCTTTTAGTACCTTAGTAAACTCGTCGGACTTGTATTCTCCTCCAGCGTCAGACATCCACTGTTTAATGGTGGCGTTATGCTGATTTTTGACCATGGCAATAAACTGCCTTAACGCATTGATGGCCTGTGCTTTGGTGCGTAATAGCACGACCCACGCATAGGAGGAAAAGTCGTCAAAGAAACTAATGAAGTATTTGTATTTGTGGTACGAGTCAACTGGGAAGCTCTTAAGATCGGAATGAATCTTTTCAAAAGGCTTCTTAGCACGCGTCTCAGAGGGTTTATGCGTTGAAGCAGGCATTTTCCCTTGAGCGCAACCAGGACATATGGGTGTCTCAGAAGGATATTTAAGGTCCTTAGGGAATCCCTTAGTGTGATCCTTGGCACGACGTAGTACTTCCTTCGAAGGGTGTCCTAGACGTCTATGCCAAATGTCGTAGTCAGCAGTATAGATTGTACTATGGGCTTCATGTACATTTTTTACTTGTGTGACTTCGGCATCAAGCCAGTAAAGTGTCTGACCATCTGCTAGGGGTTTTGTTTGTAATATGGGCGCCGTACTGCCCTTATAGAATAGAGATATATGCTGCGAATCCCCATGAACTCGCAATCCCTGTTGAAGAAACTCCCCCATGGACAATAGCTTAGTTGTCATCTGTGGTATATGAAAGACAGGATATATGCGTGTAATATGCTCTGTTTTAACGCCATTGTGTTCCACAGAATGCTTTAGTAAGACTGAGCCTTTGCCTTGTATATAGAGAGCATGGGCTGCCGTCTTTACCATAGGCTTTTGTGAAAGGGGGGTATAACTTATAAAGTCCAGTTTATTGTTTGTAAAGTGTGCCGACGCACCAGAGTCAAGTAACCAAGTAGGTTCTCGCTCTGTTTGACTTTTCTTTCCCTTACATTTCGAGCATAAAGCGAAATCAAGACCATGAGCGCATAGATTAGCGCTATTTATGAATTTATTTACAAGTGCACTGTAACTACTATTTCTAGAAGCGCCAGTCGGCGCCATCTCCAGTAGCACTGTAGGGTGGTCAGATTCACTTATTTGGGGAGGGAAAGTTACTAACCCATCCTCATAGGGAGTAAAGTCATCTTGTCCGACTGTATCAGCGAAGTCGTTGTAGACGTTGTCATCATCGTCCGCTTCGCTTCCCCAATCCAGAGAAATATCTGGGGAGGGGGCACGTACTGCTGCCTTCTTATGAAAGCCTTCCCACATTTTGGTTATTTCAACCGCAGTAGGACTATCTGGGCATTCTTCGATAGGCTCAACCGTGCGAATGGGCTCCTTGCCCTTGTCTTTACGCGCCTCTTGTTCAGCAGGCGAGACTAAAGGGGTCAAGGTCAGTTTAGGAGTATCTGGAGGCGAATTAATGGGCGCACTGCAGCCTGTAGGGAGGTCCTCATCCTCATCTGACATTTCCCAGTCCTCTGCAAAGGTGTTCGGGTTCTTGGTCCACGGGGAATCTGCGACCATCTGCCCAAGACGTTGCTCAAGCGTCTTTACTGTCTGTACTGTACCAGGAGTTTCTAAGGCCTGGGTGACGTCCAGAGCCTTATTGAAGGTCTTATAGTGTCCTGGGACACGCTTCTTCGCAGGAGGAGCGGAGGAAATGCGCTGCTCGAGCCCAGAAGGCGAGATATGCGCAATAGTCGTAGAGGTTGGCGCTGGGAGCGCCGCAACGTCGGCAATGTGCGTATGCCCTTGCGTATGTTGCTTCTTGAACTTCTTGCCGGCGCGTTTACTACACTGGCGATGGTTCCCTCCCTGCTGCTGGGGCTGCTGCTGCTGCTGCTGTTGATTACCGCGCTTCTTGTTCTGCTGGCCCGAAGAGCCTTGCTGCTGCTGCTGGAAGTCGGGGTCGTTACGCTTGCGCTTGACCGCTGACAACTTGTTGGCCGATTCCTTGTTAGAGGACTGGCCTTTTGTACGCTCGATTTCCCACTGATTGACTGCTGCAGTACAGATTTTGGTCAAAGTAAGCTTCTTTGCCGTAGTGCCCGACATGAGGATAGGGACAAGGGATGACTCCCATTTGGCAGGTAGCTTCGAAAGAAGCATCATGGCCTGAAGGCCGTTGGGTACTTTGGCGGAGTTGGCAGAAAGGTGGTCGTAAATCGTTGCAAGCTCATCGATCTGGGGGCCAGGATGCTTGGCGTAGTCCAGACGGAACGTCATGGCACGCTTGAAGTCCTGGTAGACGTTAGCAGCACTAACGCCCCCATACTGGGACTTGAGATGATCCCAAACCAAGCGAGAAGTCGCATATTTTTCGACCTGGCGTTGAATAGCCGGCGAAAGGCGCAGCACAATCGAGCCAAGGGCACGATCATCATCAGTAGCCCAAGCGTTGTACGCTTCAAGCTCCTTTTCAGTGGGCTTGTCTTCATCTACAGCGCTGGGGGCACCACGCCTCCCAGACACTACATCCCACAGCGCAGAAGACTTCAAGAAAGCCTCCATTTGCTTAGCCCAAATTTGATAGTTGTTGCCGTCAAGGACGGGGACAAGAGTAGTAAGAGTCAACATGTTTGATAATAGGTTTCTGAATAGAGAGTAGTCAGCACCGTATGCGACTAGTAACAGAAAAATAAATGGGCATAGTCTCCCCTTATAAGGAGACTAATGTCTGCCATTAAAGGCGACATACTGTCATAGTCTCCCCATAGTGGAGAAGACTAATGTCTGCCAATGAAGGCGACAACCCCACTGCAGGTACTAAAGGTAACCCGCCGTCGTTGCAGCCAATGAAGGCGCAAAGCAACTTATGGCAGGGCCCATAACCTGTTGCGCAGCAATGCACGCAGTGTACAGGTAGACCCTTACCTGAATAGAGAGCTTAGACGAGGCTTAGAGTGAAGCAGAGGAAGCTCAGAGTGGGGTGGAGAGAGATGTGTATAGGTACTCGCTCCTATAGTAGGATTTATATACTCTATGGTCCACCCATGTCCGTTTGGGGAAAAGTGATGAGTAGAGGCGTCCACAATATCGCGTTTTCAGTGTCGCCTAATGTCTAATCACCGGTGGACTCGGAATAATCCCTTAAGGGGATTCTGTACGTATACCGTATGACTAAATACTCCGAATTACGTGTATAGCATAACTAATTGTACTGTCATTCCTACGTAATGAGCCTTATAGTAAGTATTACGGCTCAACAGTAAGTCCCTTCTCTTTTACTCTACACTACCTTTTACTCACAGACGTCTTAGTACTTGTCTCTAGGTGTGTAGTAGTATTGCTACAGAGTTCCTTCACCCTCTGAAGTTACTTGTCTCTAGCTCTGTCATGGTACGCAAGGGATGGACTCTTACTATACGGATATGACCCCTTAGTAAGTAGTAATGTGTCATGGACTTAGTACATCAGTCAGCGGTCGTAGTATCACATGTTAGATACTATGACTCATTCCTAGTAGTAGCCGTAGTAGGGTTCAAGCTACTTACGCTACTAGTCGTCTCGGGTTCAAGAGGAGCTTTAAAGTGTCCTCTCATATGTATAAATAGTGGCTCGATAAGACCAAGATAAGCCATCTTGGTCTTCTTCAATCACCACTTTCTCCTCACCTCGTTTATGCGTGTTCCACTTGCCTCTTCGTGCAAGTCGTCTTCATCGGTCATTCGGATTACCTAGTGGCACAGCTTGCCCTAGTGTACAGTCTAGATCACGTGCCTGGATAAGCGCCGTGTATCCCGTGATTAAGTCATGTGACCCTCGAGGAATATTTCACTAAGTTGTAAACACCCTTTCGCAGTCCAAGTCAGACTAATGCCAGTGGTGGCGTTACAAGCTCCTTGCTATTAACTCCTCGCTTGTTAGTTCTGTGCTTCAACAAATTATGGGCCCTGATGCCTAATAACTAACTTGTGTTATACCAACAGATCTACCTTTGTGTCACTTTGCTCTCTCAGCCAACCACATCTTTTTTGTCGTCTTCATCACCCTCAGTGAGCATCCTCTATCATTTTTTCTCAACACATCCTTTCTCGTCCAACATGACTCTGTCACGTGCCATTTTGGCTAGCCTCCTAAGGAGGTTCTCGTGAGAGGTTTTACATAACCTCAAACTCCTCTGTGCGCACTATCCCTACTATATTTTCTATACCTGGTCTTCATCCAGAAGTGCTTTCATAGGCCAAAAGGGGAAGACCCTTGCGGCTATAGGCCTCTCAAATGGTTGGGTGATACTCGGTTAATACCTGGGTCGCTTTAAGGGGTGTGAAGGCCTGGTTAATAGTCAAACCCAGAAGTCCTTCCCTCTGACACAACTAGGAGACACTACTATACTATAAATGATAGTTACATAGTAGCTATGACTAGACCTCTGCCAGGAGAAGTATTCGCTCCCTTTGTGCAGGATTCGCTGCATGGCACGTATCACTAGTCTAGTTGCTTAGTACCAAGACCCTTAATGGTCTGTTCTAGAGACTCCACAGACGACAGTCACAGTTGTTACGGGAGTTGATCCCTATCACTGTTTCTGGAATTCACTGTTGGCTCCTCTCTAGGGTACTACCCTTTACTGTGCATCTTTAGTAACCCCAGTCTACTTAGCCCTAAAGGTTAGAGATGGCCTTGAAGTGTCCTTCGCCAGACAAAGCTTCCATGTGCCCTTCTTGCTAGACCCTGACAAAGCCATATGACATGACTACTAGCCCTCTGGGCCTAGGAGATCTCAGTATAAGGCAGCCATCATAAAAATGACTCCACTACTATAAGTATAGTTTCAAAAGTCGCACAAACTTGAGGCATGACACATTACTGTGTTATGGTGTTATGGCACTCCTATGGCTGGACCTCTACCTTCCTGTACCAAGATCTGGGCTGGTTCTGACTGCTCCTTGGAACCAGATTCACAAACATCTCAAATGGCTTCACCCACTTTCCACCTCTCCTTCCCACCTACCCTTGTCCTTTCCAAATTGGATGGCACAAACTGGCAGACATGGGGAGCGACTTTCACATCGCTCATGTTGATGAATGGTGTGAGGAGACACCTCACCCACTCCAACCCTGCCCATGTTCCATACCACCCTGCTCCAGCAGCAGGCATTGTTGGTGCCCCCACTGGACCCACGGACGAAGGGCTGGCCATTTTGGCCATGTGGGAGAAGCAGGAGGAGGTCATCACTGGCCTCCTATATCTCTCAGTCACCTCTGAGGTTCTCTCGGGCATAGTATCAGAGGCGCTGTTCCCAAGCATCCATGATAAGTTTTCCCACTTAGATCACCTCTATGGTCAGGTCAGCTCTATGGCCACCTTTAATCTATGGGTAGGCTTGGCCAACACCAAGCTCCAGGAAGGTAGCCCCTTCCAACCTCAACTCCAGAAAATGCTGGATTCAAGGAATACCCTGGTGGAGCAAGGAATGCCCATCTCAGACATGCAAATGTCCTTCATACTTGTAGATGCGCTACCTCCCTCCTACAGCACCATAGCAGGCACCATCCTCGCCTCTGGCCCCCCTGCCAACCTACAACCTCAGGACCTAATCAATAGGTTCATCAATGAGGAATCACGAATTGCTGGTCCCCCGGCATCTTATAACAAGATAGCCCCCATCAAATCACATTTGCCTCTGCAGACCCATGCATCACAGGCATCGAGCAGCTCTGTGTCCTCGGACATAATCTGCCATTACTGCAAAAAGCCTGGCCATAAAAAGCCAGACTGTTACAAACTCAAATGGGACCAGGAAAATGCAAAGAAAGGGAGGGCTGGGCAGCGTGGGAAAGCTGCACAAAACTCAATGACTGAGGCCCCGGACTCACTTCCAGGAAATAGGTTTGCTGCAGCCAATAGCATACCTGTACCAAAGAGCTGGTTATTTACCATAGTTAATGGCTCTGGCAAAATAGAAGAGGTACATGAGGTACCTCAGGTCTCCCTTTACATGATGAGTGTCAATCACACTCAGATAGCATCAAGATGGATGATGGATAGTGGAGCATCAGCACATTTCACCCCACACCTTGAAGACTACGACTCCTATACACCTCACGAAGGAGTAGAAGTGCTTCTAGGTGACAACTCTCTCCTTAAGAGTGTTGGCACTGGTACGGTCACAATCCGAACCAACAGAGGCTATAACCTCAAAATATCAAATGTGCTACACCTCCCCAATACGCATTCACATATACTATCAACACCTGCCTTAACAGAAAAAGGTGCCATCATCAGTTTCGACTCTACTTCTTTTGCTATAAGATTCAATGGAGAGACCATAGTGGAAGGACACAAGGCTACAGGCCTATATTGGCTTGACAGACATCATATGAACTCAGTCCGAGCACCTGCATCTGCTAGCCTTGATGTCTGGCATCAGCGCATGGGACATATGTCCAAAGATGCGCTCAAGAGATATGCTCAAGAGTCTGTAAAAGGACTCAATATAAATAACTCCCCTGTAGACGACAAGTTATGCCATGGTTGTGAAACTGGCAAATCAACACATCTACCATTCCCACCTTCTTCAAAACGCACACAAGAACCTCTTGAAGTCATTCATAGTGACCTTGTTGGCCCCATGCAGAGCCACTCTATACAAGGAAACAAGTACTTCACCACGTTCATAGATGACTTCTCCAAAGCAGCAGTAGTTGTCTTCATGAAATCAAAAGACCAGTTTAAGGACGCCTTCCTACACTATAAGGCGTGGGCTGAAAAACAACTAAATAAGCCCATCAAAACCTTACACTTGGATTGTGGTGGTGAGTACATCAACAATGACCTAAAGCGCATACTTTTGGAAGCTGGAATTGAGCACACTCTTACAATGCCTCATTCTCCACAACAGAATGGGAGAGCCGAGCATTTTAACCGTATGGTTATGGAAAACGGCACTAGCATGCTCCATCATGCAGGCCTTAGCCTTGGCTTTTGGGAACAAGCAGTTCAAACTGCTGTGCAAATCTATAACCGCACTCCCACTCATTCTAATCAGTGGAAAACTCCGCTGGAGCTCTGGGATGGTACAGTCCCAGATGTCTCTTACTTTAGAGTATTTGGCTGCAAAGCCTACTATCATGTACCTGAACACAACTGGCACAAATTAGATCCTAAATCAAAGGAAGCCGTGTTTGTGGGCTATGAGCCCCTATCAAAGGGCTACAAACTCTGGGATAGACATAGCCGGTGCTTCATCTCTTCACGAGATGTTACATTTGACGTAAGCACCTTCCCATCCCTCAGTGACCTGGCTCGTCACTCTCAAATTCCTACCCCTCCCGTGTCTGGTGAACTCAAAAGAGGCGCTGCCAGCGGAGAGATTTTCTTTGTAGTGCCTAGCCCGCCTACACCAGCTGTTGCCCCTGCAGCACCTACACCAGTCTTTGTACTACCACCTATTCAGGTGCCTGCAGTACCCGAACAACAGCCTAGCACACCGCCCAACACCACACCTGCTCCAGCAGACCAGACTATCTATCATACCCCACCTTCCCAAGCCCCTCCTCCTACAAACACTGCCCCCACCCACCCTCGCACTTGCTCTACAAGGCGTGCTGCAGTGGTTGCTCCAATACAGGCCCCTAACTTCAATAGGGAAGTCTCTCCTCCCAGATCTACTCCCAGATCTCTGAGGAATGCATGACCAGTCTCGCCTACTATACCAAGGCGAAGCACCAGGGTACGATTCATGAATCCTCGCTATATCCAAGAGGATCACGATGACTTTGTGCAAGGGAGCAGCAGGCTGGGAATGATGGACCTACTTAATGTGGCAGAGGTACCTGGCAATAGGGACCCTCAGACCTTTAAGCAGGCCATGGAGTCTGATCACGCTGTCAATTGGCTTGAAGCATGCCAGTATGAACTGGATGCTCTTGACAAGCTTGATGTCTGGAGACTGGAACCCCTCCCTGCTGGAAGGAAGGTGGTTAAATGCAAGTAGGTTTTCAAAAAGAAAGTGGATGGACGCTTTTGTGCTAGGCTAGTGGCAAAAGGGTTCACCCAACTAGAGGGGGTAGACTTTGATGAAACATTCTCCCCAGTTGCCCGCTTCGAGTCTCTAAGACTCCTTCTTGCATTGGCTACGCTAGAAGACTGGCACGTTCACCAGATGGATGTCAAATCGGCATTCCTTCATGGGGAACTGGAGGAAGAAATCTATATGGAGCAACCCGTCAGTTTCGTCACAGCTGGCTCTGAGCACCTTGTGTGCCGATTGCAAAAGGCCCTCTATGGCCTCAAACAAGCTTCCTGCACATGGAATGTGCAGTTCCATTGGGTCCTTTGTGACCTAGGCTTCACATGGACATGCAGGAGTATATGTGTATCATCTTCAAGAGGGGGGTGACACATTGTTTGTGATCTTATATGTAGATGACATCACTATACTCGGGAGCTCCCTTCCAAAGATCAATGATCTGAAAGTCTCTCTATCAGACCGATATGAGATGACTGATCTTGGTGAAATCCAGTCCTACCTCGGTGTCAACATCACCAGAGATCATGCAAACTGCACCATGGAAATCAACCAATCAGATTACATCCGTGATGTGGTTGAGTGCTTTGGAATGTTAGATTCCAACCCAGTATACACTCCTCTTCCCTCTGGCGTCGAGGCACACTTGATCAAATTTGACGATCAGGCCTCTACTTCTGAAATCAAGAAGTATCAACAGATAATTGGGTCTCTGCTATATGCACAGATTGGAAGCAGACCTGATATATCCTTCACTGTTGCATGCCTTAGCCAATTCGCTTCCAATCCCTCACCTCAGCATTTACGCCTAGCAAAATATGTCCTGGCATACCTAAACAGTACTAAGGACTATGCATTACGCTATGCTGGAGGGAACAACACAGATGGAGCTGGCCTTCATGGCTACTGTGACTCCTCCTGGGGAGATCAGGAAGAAAAGCACTCCACCTCTGGCTATGTCTTTTTGCTTGCCAATGGAGCCATCTCATGGTGTACCAGAAAGCAGAAGACCATTGCCCAGTCTACCACAGAAGCAGAGTACATGAGCCTCTCTGAGGCTTCCAAACAAGCTCAGTGGTACACTACCTTCCTAGGGGAACTAGGGTACGAGGTCACCTCCCCTATACCCCTACACTGTGACAACAAGGGTGCTGTAGACCTAGCATTAAACCCTGTCACTGGAAGGCGGTCCAAACACATCCTGATCAAACACCATGTAGTTAGGGAGTACGTAGAAAACAAGGTCATACACCTAATTCGTACTCCCACAGGGGAAATGGTTGCAGATGGACTCACTAAGTCACTGCCCAGAGAACCCTTTGACAAAATGGTCACTGATCTAGGAATGGTGTAAGAAGGGTCACAAGAAATAACTTGTGTACACAGTCAATGGTCGTCAATCCTTGGTTTATCAACAAGGATGTCACATTGTCCTGTAAAAACACGACATGTTCTCTGATCTATGAGAACTACAAAAATCCTTCTTAAAGAGCCCTGAAGGAGTTGGACCTTCCAACTCAACAACAGAGTCCAAGAACTCCAAAATCATGGAGTGGGTGTAAAAACCGTTTTGGATTGAACATTATCTGCTCTGCAGAAGATAGTCCTTTATCAGGACTAAAAGATTCAACTACAATCCCAAACTTCTGTACGACTCTTAGCTCTAAAAACCATTATCAAATATGGACTGCCTCTATCATGGAGGGATGTTGAGAGGTGACTAATTAAAGTCACATGTCTCATGGGATATGATTGAGTCATCCCATATACTAAATATGGTATCTGTCCCTTATGGACTGATTTGGACTTGGCCGGACTCTTACGGACCGCTTTTGTTTATCTTTATTGGCAGAGCCATATATGGCTCCTATTGTTCTCTATTGTTAAGATACCAGTATTGTCTGCTTTAGGCAGCTATTGTTCTCTGCCCTCCAATGGCATTTCTCCCTCTGGTGCACAGACCACCTGTATTGTGTTTGGATCACCTGTGCGCACAGACCATTCTTATCTAAGTGTCCTGTATATAAGGACTGCTGTTTTCGCCTCTACACTTCAGAGTTCCTTCACCCTCTGAAGTGTAAGTCCCTTCTCTTTTACTCTACACTACCTTTTACTCACAGACGTCTTAGTACTTGTCTCTAGGTGTGTAGTAGTATTGCTACAGAGTTCCTTCACCCTCTGAAGTTACTTGTCTCTAGCTCCTTGCTATTAACTCCTTGCTTGTTAGTTCTGCACTTCAACACACCCGTCTACAACAAGCTGAGTATCTGGTTTTGAAGGACCGACTCAGCAAAAACCGAACTCCGCAACAAAAGAAAGGAGGGCACAACCACGAACAATGGGTACAAGCCCTCAACAAGAACCGCAACCCAAACGCCATGGATGTTGGACGCACCCAAGCCTCCGTGGCTCTTACAGACGCTGACCAACTCCAACTCCAAGAGGAGGGATGCTGTTTTAGATGCCGTGTTACGGGGCACATCTCGCATAACTGCCCACAAAAAGGCACTCAAATTGCTACGTCCTCCACGACCACCCAACAAACTCCCGTCCCCTCTTCCTCAGCCATATCAGCTCCCGCCGTCACTACTATCACCGTACAATCTAGCTGCATACTATCGGCGGCAGAACAGGCGGAAGCACAGATCACTGCAATGAGAGTGCAACCACAGGAGGTACAAGACCTCATGGTGGAGAAACTGTTTGCGAAAGAGGATTTTCTCGATGCTTGAACCCGACAGCCTGGGCTAGAGTGCTGAATGTAAACATGTACCATAGCAGATATCGATCCATGAGAATCCCAGTTCTTTTCAAATCTGCACATGCAACAGCCGAACGACAAGTACTCCTAGACTCAGGAGCCACCGACAACTTTATTTGTGCCTCACTACTGAAGCGGCTGCAAATCGGAACATGTGACATCATGCAACCAATACGCATCTAGAATGTGGACAGAACTCATAACCAAGATGGGGCTATTACCCAATACACCAATTTGAACGTCCATACTGGGAACGACACCAAGACGCTTCGCTTCCTAGTAACGAACCTAGGAAAGGACGAAGTTATATTGGGCTACCCCTGGTTTTCGGCATTCGAACCACTTGTAAAGTGGGGCGAGGCAACGCTGAATGAAGAGTTCCAGCCCGTAGTTGTATCCAGCCTCCAGTCATTGGACGAAGCCATGCCCATTGAAGCATCCATATGGGCGTTGGAGATGTACCAACTCGATGAGGAGGCGTGGGAGCAACTGATGGACAATGAACAGGAACCCCACGTAGCACTGATACGTAAAACCACGACCACATCCAAATTGGCGCAACAGGAAGTGGCCAAAAGGAAGGAGCGAACATTTGAGGAAATGGTCCCACCAGAATATCAACAACACCGCAAGGTCTTCAGCAAGGAAGCATCCCATCGCCTCCCGCCAAGACGACTGTGGGACCACGCCATTGACCTAGTACCCAACGCCCCAGCGACGATGGACTGCAAAGTGTATCCACTAACGCAGGAGGAGGATAAAGCCCTTGAAGTATTCCTCGCTGAACAACTTGAAAGAGGGTATATCCGACTGTTGAAATCCCCATACATCTCGCCATTCTTCTTCATAAAGAAGAAAGACGGGAAACTCAGACCCATACAAGACTACCAACATCTCAACGGAGTCACCATTCGCAATCATTACCCACTACCCCTCATTCCTGAACTCATTGACAAAATCCATGATGCGCGGCTCTTTACCAAGTTGGATATTTGCTGGGGATACAATAACATCCGAGTGTGATGAACACTCACTCAGAGTGTTCCTGCAATACACTTGGCTGACAAGGAACGCAGGGGATGATGAAGAAGGCAGGAAAGACTTGGTAAAACTTGGCGAGGATGAGGATAACAAGGAGGTTGTGAATCCAAGCTATGGTGATAGCGAAGAAAGGCACAAGGGAGTTATCCAAGTGGGAGTCACAAGTGGACAGTCTGAGGGACTGTCCGTTCTATTGCTCTAGCTTATATACCTGGGTACATGGTCTGTGCATACTTTAGGGGAGGCTTACTGCTTCCCACAGGTGCTGCGCAATGGAAGGTTCTGGAAGGGTTCTAAATATATCAACCAATCAGAATAATTGTAGGTATCGTATGACTGCTCCACAGTCAATTGCACAAGATTGCACCATAGTGGTGTGACTGTTCCACAGTCCAATAAGATTAATCCAAAGAGTGGTACGACTTTCAGTCGTCAGGTGACTTGATAAACATAGGACAATCACGTGACCAGCCACGTGATCGTCAGAGTACGAATTTGGAACTCCGACTTCGGACTTCCCCTTTAGGAAGTTGATTACATAAGACCGGGCTGGTGCGGACCAGTCTTAGACGCTTGAGTCATGACCCAAGTTTACAGGTTCGTGACACCAAGTAGACGAAGGAGACGAGTGGAAGGCTGCCTTTAAAACGAACAAAGGAGCCTTTGAACCACTCGTAATGTACTTCGGCCTCATGAACTCCCCAGCCACGTTCCAAGCGATGATGGACTCTACATTCAGAGGGCCAGCACTGATGGGCAAAGTGATCGTATACATGGACAACATTCTCATCGCAACCATTGACAACTTAGAGCGTCATCATGAGCAGGTTCACCAAGTTCTAACGATCTGCGAAGAAAACGACCTCTATATCAAACCAGAAAAGTGCAAGTTTGAGGTGCACAAGACTGAATACCTCGGACTCATCATCAGACACGGGAAGCTGCGAATGGACCCTGTAAAGGTACGGGGTATTCACAACTGGCAGCCCCCAAAGAACCTCAGAGAAGTGTGCACCTTCATCAGCTTCTGTAACTTCTATTGCCGATTCATTAAAGGATTCTCCTCGCTCGCACGCCCTCTTCATGACCTCATGAAAAAGGACGTCTTGTGGCACTGGGGAACAGACCAACAATGTGTGTTTGAGTGTGTTAAAGACCAGATATATCAAGAACCGGTCCTCCTATTTCCCAACCTAGCGAAGCCATTCGAACTAGAGGTAGATGCGTCCAACGTCGTGATTGGCGCCGTGCTCAACCAACTGGGAGACGACCAGAAACTCCACCCAGTCACATTCCACTTGGAATCGCTGTCCCAGGCCGAGAAGAACTACGACATTTATGACAGAGAGCTACTCGCAGTGGTCAAAGCCCTCCTGTTACGATTTCTGCTTCTCGTTGTACGTGTCTTGACTTGTTCTATCACCTACTGTACGATACATGGTTTCCGCGGGCTTCTCATTTGTCACGTGCCTGTCCGTTTTGCTTCGTTCTACTTGTGCCCAACTCCTTTCGACCGGCAGTTTGTGCCATCAAAAACCACTATACCTTTCCGAGTTGATCTGACGCATGCGCAGACCTGTGTGTCCTCATAACCCTCAATATAGTGCATCCCTTTGTACTCCATTTAGCGCAAGATGTCAGTCTGGCGTCATGTGTTTGGCTTAGCCAAACACCCTGTATTAGTATATAAGTCACGCCCTACCTAGCTTGTATGGTAGACTTGACTTCTTGTGTAATACCACATCATCTTTGCCTCATGAACCTCTTTGACTCGCCGTTGCGCTTGAGTCCCCTTGCTGCTCGCCTTTTTGCTTGAGCCTTGACTTTCCGCTGTTATCCTTGTGTCCCTGGGAGACTGAGTGATACTTGTTCACCACCGAACTTGTAACGTTCCACCAGACGTTCTTCTTGTACTGCGGACAAGGCTACCGAAGCGACCAAACGATCACCAAGATATGTCGAAGTCACATACTCGATCAACTACTAGCTCATGGATGAGACGTAGTAGAGTGGCCCAGAGGATACAGAGGGGGAAATAGATGAGAAGGTGAGAGAAGTAGATGGCGAGCACTCCTGTGGTGGCTAGAGATGATAGGGGTAGAGCGGATAAGGAAGGGACAGTGGCAAGACAGCACACACAGCTAAGGACAAGGAGTTTGACAACCAAAGTCTATTCAGCACTCAACTGGCAGACAGTGCAGAAGAGGCAAGGCGTTTGGGTGGTACAATCCAAGAAGTCAAGCTTAGGTCTTTAGCGACCGTAAGCCAGAGCCTATATACATGTCCAAGGAGGTTTAACCCAAGCTTGGAACTCTGAAACCCTAATATCCGGATCCTAGGAATGAGTCATAATCGAGTCAGAGATAACAATCGGCCAATGGCAGTAAGGCACAAAGGCATGAGTCAGAGATAACAATCTGCAGCTGTATGAGCGCTGCTTCCATCCAATCAGAATGCGAACATTGTATAGTACATCAGAAATCAGGCACAATCGATCAGCACATACAAGTCTTATCAAACATGAGGCAGTTGAGACCAGTCCAGGCACAAGCTCATCTGGACCCTTCTGGTGCAAGTCTAGCCAGGTCACGTGCCAGGGTCACGTGACAGGTGCTTGCATAAGATCACGTGATCTAATCCCAATAATCCTGAGGCCTTTGAGTGGTGCCTGGGTAATATCGGTAGTCAGGTGACTTAGCTCATTCTTGGGTGTATGAAGCCACCATCTCCATAACTTTGGCTTCCTCCTCAGCCAAATCGGCGCGCGATCGCTTCACGGCGGTATTCCGGGGTTGTACAGGGGGGTGTCTGAGGTCCGTTATGGGAGAAACTGTAACAGAACTGAACCCTAACCAGTTCACGCTTTGCCGATCCCATTGACTTGCCGAAGTACATGTCGTACTTAGCACCCCTGTCGTGGCGTTACATTAAGTCAAGTCTCTCACAGTGGCGACATCCAGTCGCAGTCGAACCAAGTTTAGGCCTGAGTACATCGACTGCCTCAGTTCCAATGAACTATCAGATAGAGTTAAAGGAACTGCGGTCTGGGCAGAACACAATGGAGTCGAAGGGTACTTTGTCTTTGACCCCTTGACACGATCATACCGACAGATCCATTACCTCGATGACAGACATCTCTGGGCCTTTATTGAATATTCCCTGTCTGAAGGAGTGTGGTACACTACAGGACCAGTACCCCTCACCCTGAACACCGGACCCCTAGGATCCTCCAATCCTTTGGGCATTAATATTGATCCCTCTGACACCCCATCCCCAAGTGTATCCGTACCAACAACCAACCTCCCCGCTTCAGCATTTCCATCTTACACAATGGCCCAACAAGGACAAGCATCTGCAAGTACCACCCTCACAAGCAGAGGAGGAGTACCCAGTGGAAGTGGAGCACCTGCTGGAGGAACCCCCGCCAGTGGTGGCAGTGGTGGTGGCGGTGGCAGTGGTGGCAGTGGCGGTGGTGGTGGCGGTGGACTGGCACCGGCCGGAGGACCCACACCAGCCCCTGGCGGCAATGGTCGCTTAGGAGGAAACCCCCTGCCAGAATTCGACAGAAACCAAGAAAAGAGCAAGGCATTCCTATGTGCCTTCAAACTATATTGCGGAATGAACCCAACAGTAGACCTGCTTATGGTACCTGGACAATGAGCCATGGCCTTCCTCTCTTATATCTGAGGACCGCTCGTTGACAATTGGGTCGATGAACAGATGAGATGGCTCGATGATCAATTAGCAGCAGGGGTCCTACGAACCCAAAATAACCTCTGGAATGAGGTAGAAACCCAGTTTCTGCAGGTGTACACCGACACTGCGGAACAGACAAAGGCTCGCAAAGCCTTGCAAACTCTGGCAATGAAGGGAGAGGATATCGACTCTTACATTGCCCAGTTTGACAACCTGATGACAAAAGCCAGGTATGGCCTGGACAAAGCCACAACGTTGGAGTTATTCCAAGATGGACTCCCGAATCAGTTAGTCATTAACGCCATCCACTTCCAACACCCTGTCACATGGGAAGATTGGAAGCAGGCCGCCCGATTACAACAGGCTGAGTACCTGGTTTTAAAGGACCGACTCGGCAAGAACCAAACCCCACGCCAAAAGAAAGGAGGGCATAACCGCAACCAGTGGGTACAGGCCCTCAACAAGAACCGCGACCCAAACGCGATGGATGTTGGACGCGCCCGAGCCTCCGTGGCTCTCACTGACGCTGACTGAATCCAACTCCAAAAGGAGGGGCGTTGTTTTAGATGCCACGCTGCAGGGCACATCTCGCATAACTGCCCACAAAAGGGCACTCAAATTGCTACTTCCTCCACAACCGCCCAACCAGCTCCCATCCCCACTTCCCCGACCGTACCAGCTCCTGCCGTCACTACTGTCGCCATACAATCTAACCATGTACTTTTGACAGAAGAGCAGGCTGAAGCACAGATTGCTGTGATGAAAGCGCAACCTCAGGAAGTGTGAGACCTCATGGTGGAGAAGCTGTTTGCAAAAGAGGATTTTCTCGACACTTGAACCTGATGGCCTAGGCTAGAGCACTCAATGTAAACATGTACCATAGCAGATATTGATCCATGTGAATCCCAGTACTCTTTAAATCTGCACACGCAACGGCCGAACAACAAGTACTCCTGGACTCAGGAGCAACGGACAATTTTATCTGCACCTCACTACTGAAGCAGCTGCAGATCAGAACACATGACGTCACACAACCGATACACATCTGGAATGTGGACAGGACTCACAACCAAGATGGGGCCATCACCCAATACACTGACTTGAATGTCTGAACTGGGAACGACACTAAAACACTTTGCTTCCTAGTAACGAACTTAGGAAGGGATGAAGTTATACTAGGCTACCCATGGTTCTCAGCGTTCAAACCACTCGTGAAGTGGGGGGAAGCGACGTTGGATGAGGAGTTTCAACTGGTGGTCATATCCAGCCTCCAGTCATTGGACGAAGCCATGCCTGTAGAAGCATCTATATGGGCGTTGGAGACGTATCAACTCAATGAGGAGGCATGGGAGCAGATCGTGGACGATGAGCAGGAGCCATGCATGGCATTACTGCGAAAAACCACAACAGCGTCCGAACTAGCACAACAAGAAGCTGCCAAGCGGGAAGTACGAACCTTCGAAGAAATGGTTCCACCAGAATACCGGCGGTACCGTAAGGTGTTCGACGAGGAAGCATCGCATCGCTTCCCACCGAAACAACCATGGGACCATGCCATCGACCTGACACCCAACGCACCCACAATGATGGATTGCAAGGTGTACCCGCTAACGCAAGAGGAAGATAAGGCTCTCGACACATTCCTCACCGAACAACTGGAGAGGGGGTACATCTGACAGTCAAAGTCCCCATATGTTTCACCCTTCTTCTTTATAAAGAAGAAAGACAGAAAGCTCAGACCCGTACAAGACTACCAACGGCTAAACAAGGTCACTGTCCGGAACCATTACCCGCTACCCCTTATCCCCGAACTCATTGATAAAATCCGTGATGCACGACTCTTCATGAAATTGGATATCTGCTGGGGATACAATAACATCCGCATAGACGAAGGAGACAAGTGGAAGGCTGCCTTTAAAACGAACAAAGGAACCTTTGAACCACTCGTGATGTATTTCGGTCTCACGAACTCCCCAGCAACCTTCCAAGCAATGATGGACTTCACGTTTTGAGGACCAATATTGACAAACAAGGTGATCGTATACATGGATGATATCCTCATCGCAACTATCGACAACCTCGAACGACATCAAGAAAGAGTTCACCAGGTTCTAACCATCTGCACAGAAAATGACCTTTACATCAAACCGGAGAAATGCAAGTTTGAAGTGCGCGAGACAGAGTACCTTGGGCTTATCATCGGACATGGGAAGCTGCGGATGGACCCCATAAAAGTATGAGGAATCCACGAATGGCAACCCCCAAGAAACCTCAAGGAAGTACGCACCTTTATTGGCTTCTGCAATTTCTATCACCGATTCATCAAAGGGTTCTCGTCCCTCGCACGCCCCCTCCACAATCTCACAAAAAAGGACACTCCATGGCACTGGGGAGTAGAGCAACAGAAAGCGTTCGAATATGTCAAAGACCAAATATGTCGAGAACCAGTCTTCCTTTCTCCCAACCTGACAAAACTGTTTGAGCTAGAAGTGGACGCATCCAACGTTGACATTGGCGTGGTGCTCAACCAGTTAGGAGAAGACCAAAAACTCCACCCAGTAGTGTTCCACTCAGAATTGTTGTCCCAAGCTGAGCAGAACTACGACATCTACGACAGAGAGCTACTTGCAGTAGTCAAAGCTCTTTGCACCTGGCACATGTACCTCGTTGGCTCACCCCATAAAATCATCATACACACCGACCATGCCAACCTTCAATACTGGAAAGAACCGCGAAAAATCAGCCGACGAGTGGCAAGTGTTGCGATCGGACTCATTGGCACGAATCGGAAACTCGTGGGGTTCTGACTACCCTAGTATTAGTCAGGGACAATCATCGTTATCAGCCTAGCCGGCTAAAGTATCACATGTATTGGCTTTGGACTGACTCATACCTAGGATAGTTGTAGTAGGGTTCGAGCTACTATTGCTACTGGGTACTGTACATTCGGGAGGAGCTTCAAAGCTCCTCGACAATTGTATAACTAGTGGCCTGTACGAAGACCGAGCTCTCTAGCTTGGTCTTCTTGAATCATCATCGCATCCATTCCTCTTCCTTGTGTCTGTCTCATCCTCGCAATCTGCCTGTTACTGCGCTTGGCCCTTGTGAGGCAAGTCGCTCAAAGACTTGTACGCCTGGTGGATCTAGCCCCAGTGCTCATAGTGATCACGTTCTTACTAGAGACATGTATCCATACTCGCTAAGTCGTCCCTCTGGTTCAAGGCCACTCTGTCATCACTCAAGTCGAGCATCATTAGACAGACCTAATGCAACACACGCGAGTTTTTAGAGCTGTCAGAGTACAACTTCGTATTAAAGCACATACCCAGCGTCAAGAATGGTCACGCAGATGCCCTGTCCCGGCGAGCAGACTATGCGCCAGGCGATGAAGACAACAACAATGTCACTGTCCTCCCTGTGGACCGCTTCATCCGGGCTACCGAGATGTCAATGCATGACATGGACATCTGGACCCAGATTGCACAAAACCTTGACGAAGCACAAGTACTATGATGGATCGAACCACATAACCTGAAAAAGCATGAGGGGTTATGGTGGAAAGGCAATGCCCTTGTCATTGTCGGGGACAATGATCTTAAGTGGGGAGTAATCACCTTTTTCCATGACACACCCACCATGGGACACCCTGGAATCACAAACACCTATGAACTTTTACGACGAGACTACTGGTGGCCCAATATGCACAAAGACATAGAATAATACGTCAAGGGTTGCGCCACATGCCAAGCCAACAAAATTAACCCCCACCGACAAAAACCACACCTCTTTCCTATTACAACTGACCCAGAGGCAGAACTGTTTGAAGTTGTAGCAATGGACTTCATCACAAAACTACCACTGTCACAGGGGTACGACTCGGTCCTCACCATCACAGACCACGATTACTCCAAAGCCGCCATCTTCATCCCATGTAATGAAACAATCACTGCAGAAGGCATAGCTTGACTGTACCTCCGACACATCTACCCCCATTATGGCATACCCTGAAAATTGATCACCGATCGGGACCCCTGATTTACGTCAGCATTCATGACACAACTCTGCCAAGTTCTCAGGATTAGGCAGAATATCTCATCGGTGTATCACCCACAGACAGATGGGCAGTCAGAACGAACCAACCAATGGCTAGAACAATACTTGCGCCATTGGAGCAATGTGCAGCAGGATAACTGGGCGGAGGCCCTCCCCATAGCGCAGTTCGCACATAACACGTGGCCCAACGCAACGACAAAACATTCCCCTTTCTCGCTCATCATGGGATGGGAACCACGCACTACTTGGATCCTGAAACCCACGACTGCTCCATCAGTCGATCAACGTTTGGAAGACATGGGTAACTTCTGACAACACGCACAGGATTGTATCAAACACGCCTCATGACGAAGCGAGGGCGTACCTGCTTCATCCCTTATCAAGAAGGGGTGCAAGTGTGGTTGGAAGGAACGAACCTTAAAACATTCTACCCCACAGCCAAACTAGCCCCTAAACGTCATGGGCCGTTCCGCATCAAGAAGGCCCTCTCAACAGTATCTTACGAATTAGAACTCCCGAAGTCATGGAAGATCCACCCTGTGTTCCACGCCAACCCCCCCACCCCATATAAGGAGACGGAACTGCATGGGGCAAACTTCACGCGACCTCCTCCTGACCTTATCGATGGAGAAGAAGAGTTCAAGGTGGAGCAAATCCTTGGATCAAGGTTCTATGGCCGAGGGCACAAGCTCCAATTCTTGGTCCAATGGAAAGGGTTTCCCGTGAGCGATAGCTTGTGGGAACCACTTGAGAATGTTCGACATGCACCTGACCTTATCGCCAACTTCTACCAGCATAACCCTACCGCTGAAGGGGCTGGACGAAATATATAAAAGAACGATCCACACACCCGAATAATGCATACCCCCTCTCCCAGTCTTAACATCATGACGTCCACTCCCATCATCTCAAAAGTCCCCTCGCGCCCCCCGGTGCAAATCATACTCGAACAGCTGACCGTACCCTCACAGGATCAGGGTGTCCCCTTGCAACCAGAGGGTTGTACGCCATACTCAGTAGTCCCTAGCCCAGATCCCCCTATTCTGTCTTTGATCGCTCCCACTCTTGACCGCCTTGCCCAAGAGGAGGCAGCCACCTCACTACTCACTCTTACCACCCCACCTATCGACACTCCCGTCACCGTACCAATCCCCGCCATCCCTACTCCCCCTGAACCACGACAAGACACCCTGCCACCACCTCTCGAACATGCACCACTTCCCCCATTCCCCCCTGGCATTGGCCACATAACTACACCTACTATGCAACCCCGCCATGTTGAACCAGACCCCACCCTAGCCTTCCTCGACAACGATGAAGGAGACGCCGTAGACCCAGGACTCCCCTTTCTTTGCAACAACCCCAACCTCTCTTATCTATACTTCCCTTTGAAGATTGGGGAAGCTGGGTATCCAAAACAAATCGTGCGTTTCATTTATTATTGCAAGAACTATCAGGAAGTTGTCGGAACTATGGGAAGGGGGCATCCTTGTTACGTGCAGTCAGTGTAACGCCACCACTGGCGTTAGTCCGACTTGGACTGCGAAAGGACGTTCACGACTTAGCAAAATATTCCTGAGGGTCACGTGATTTGATCACGGGATACACGGTGCTTATTGAGCACGTGATCTGAGGCACACGGTGCTTATTCTGCACGTGACCTAAACGTACACTAGGGCAAGTCGTGCCACTAGGTAATCCGATCGATAAAGACGACTTGCTCGAGGAGGCAAGTGAATCACGCGTGAGAGAGATGAGTAGAAAGTGGTGATTGAAGAAGACCAAGATGGCGAATCTTGGTCTTATCGAGCCACTATTTATACATGTGAGAGGGTGCTTTAAAGCTCCTCTTGAAAGCCAAGACGACGAGTAGCGTAAGTAGCTCGAACCCTACCACAGCTACTACTAGGAATGAGTCATAGTATCTAGCATGTGATACTACGACCGCTGACTGATGCGTTAAGTCCATGACACATTACTACTTACTAAGGGGTCATATCCGTATAGTAAGAGTCCATCCTTCCCGTACCGTGACATCACCCCCTTTTCAGCTGCGACGCCCACGGCGCCGAGTGGGGCCGATACCTCCCATCCAAGCCTCCTGTCGCTCCATAACCCGATCCAACACGGTAGCCATCTCGAGGCGGAACTTACAGCGGGCGAGTTCCGCTTGTACCCCTCCAAGTGCCTGCGCCAAGGCGTGGAGCCTCTGCTCCATCCGCTCGGCCTCGTGCCGGTAAGCGCGGAAGCGGGTCACCTCGGCCTTGAGCCCTACGTCCCTCAACTCATTCAATGCCCGATCCATCCTGTGCTGATTGCTATGTCCGCCGACGAGGGTGTATAGGTCTTCGGGGGCGTAGTGGGGCTTCCCTGCTTCGCGTACTTGAGGCTCCGCGTATAGGGGCCGGCTGTAGACCTTGTCGCTGTCGTCGACGAGGCCCAGTACGAGGGGGTCGGGGCCGGTGACTACCTGTACGAAGGTCGCCTGGCGCGTTACTCCCTGCGCGTCGGTGATGGGGTAGTGGACGAAGTCATCCCCCCGATTGTGTTTGTAGCCATGTGGGGTGGTGCGGGTGTTGCCTCCCAGGTAGCGGAGGCGAACGGCGGGGAGCGTTTGACTCTCGGTGTCGACGACGACTCCGGCACGATACAAGGGTCGCCCCGTGGTGTCACAGGCGTATGGGGTTTCGTGGGGGTCGTCAGAGTCGGTGGCCGTGATGAGGTAAGGCTGCTCAACTGGGTACCACTCCCTTAACGTTCCTTCTACTGCCTCGTACACTGCTCTCTCAGTGTCGCGGTGTGTTGTCGACGTCGAATGAGGGTGCACGCTCGTCGTGCCGCTGCTACCACCAGTTGCTGCTGCCTCCACTGGTCCGCGTGCGGTCTCCAGGGTCGGTTCTTCATCCACTCCTGCCACCGCAGCGTGGCTGGCGTCTTCTTCTTCCTCTTGTTGCTTGACTCGGACTGGGAGAGGTCGAAGTGGGGGACTCGCAAAGAGCCTGACAGCTGCGCGAAGCCGAGTAATCTCGGCTTCCGTGTACGGCGCGGTGTTGAGACGGTCCCCACGGCTGTTGGTGAGCCAGTAGGTAGCGGGTTGGTCGGGTTCTTCGACGTCGGTGATGGACTGCGCGTGGGTGAGGGCCTCTCGGAGTTCTTCATGGGTGAGGCTGTCAATGAGACGGGCAGCGAGAGGGGCGGTAGAGGCGGTAGTGGAAAAGGACATTGCTGGTTGAGTGAAGAATCCAGTGTGAGGGGATGGGGTTGACTTAGCGTCGCTCATCCGGTTTATATGTGTTCTGGCGGCGGTTGAACTCCGTTCGTACTCCGCTATGGCTTCATCAGCGAATATGTCACTTTTGTTGACCCACTGGTTCTCCGAGTCCGGGTACCCCTTCCATTTCACGAGGTATTGCAATTTCTTGCTCCGGCCGAATCTCCTGGAATCTAGAATGTGCTCCACTTCATACTCCTCTTCCCCATCCACTAGGTCCGGTGGCGGGCGTTGGAAGTTTTCCCCATGTAGGGGCGTCTCGCGATAAGGTGTGAGTAAATCGATGTGGAACACGGGGTGAATACTCCACTGCGTGGGAAGTTGGAGTTGGTAATTGACCGGTGATAGGACTCGTGTGATTCGGAATGGGCCGTGTCACCGTGCCGCAAGTTTGGCTGTCGGTTGATTGGTTCGGAGGTGCTTCCCCTCTAGCCATACCTGGTCTCCTATTTGATATTTGGGTGTGTTGCGGTGTTTGATCCACAGAGATTGTGCCTTTTGGATAAGGTTCTGGGCCTCCTTTCGTGCGTCTCGGAACTGTTGGAGTCTTGTGAGAACCTGTGGGATTGGTGATGGCTTATCGATCCAATCAGCGCGAGGGTCGTATCCCATTAGAAGCGAGAACGGGGACTTCCTTGTGGCTTCATGTGGCCAATTGTTGTGCGCGAATTCTGCCATAGGTAGGAATTGCGCCCAGTTATCTTGGCGCTCGTTGGCCCAGAACCGGAGGTATTGTTCAAGCCACTGATTGGTGCGTTCTGATTGTCCGTCTGTTCGTGGGTGATACGCCGTGGAAATGTTCTGATAGATGCCCAGGATCCGGCACAATTCTCGCGTAGATTTTGATGCAAAGCGTGGGTCACGATCGCTAATGATCTTTGCCGGTAATCCGAATCTCCGAAACACGTGGGTTACGTACAAAGCTGCCATCTCTTCTGCCGTTATCTCCTCATTGCAAGGGATGAAGATCGATGCTTTGGTGCAGTCGTGATCAGTTACGGTGAGGATGGAGTCATGTCCCTGTGATTCTGGCAGTTTAGTGATGAAGTCAAGAGCGATGACTTCGAATGGCTTAGCGTCAGGTGTCGGCGTGATGGGCACTAGTGGGGCTCGCGTCGGGCGGTTGTTAACCTTGTGGCGTTGGCATTCCGCGCAGCCTTGAACGTATTCCGTTATTTGTTTCAGCATGTTTGGCCACCAATGACTTCGCTCGATGATTTTCGCCGTTCGCTTGATTCCTGGGTGGCCGTAGACTGGGGGGTCGTGGTGGTTTGCGATGACAATGCGGATCTCTTCCGGTCCTCCGGTGATTACTCGTGCGCCTTGGTGGTACCAGACTCCATCGACTTTCTTGAGCTTGTGTGGATCTACCCAGGGTCGTAGGATGTCTTCGTTTTGTTCGTGGGTTTCCGGCGATTGCGTGGTGATGGTTCGCACGAATACCTTTTCAGGTAAGACGACAACTCCTTCGTTGTCCCTTTCTCCTCGGTCGTAGTCGGGTCTTCGCGATAGAGCGTCTGCTCGTCCGTTGTTAGCCCCTTTGATGTGGTGGATCTCGAAGTCGTATTCCATGAGTTCTAGGACTTCTCGGGCTACTCGACGACTTATCTTTTGCGGTGTCTTCCAGTGTGTAAGGTTGAGGTGGTCGGAAAAGATTTTGATCTTGTGCGGTGAGCCTGCCAGGAATGGTCTCCAGTGTCGCAGTGCCTTGACAATTGCCAAAAGTTCCAAGTCGTAGATGTCATAGTTGCGTTCCGCTTCGTTTAGGGTGGCCGAGAAGTAACCGAGAGGGTGTCTTTTCCTGTCTTGCTTCTTCTGTAGGAGTACTGCGCCCACTGCGTATCCTGATGCGTCTACTTCGAGTTCAAACTGGTCGGTGAGTGTGGGGTGTGCGAGTACGGGTTCGCTGGTGACTAAGCGTTTGAGGGTTTGGAATGCGGTTTCTTCGTCCTTGCCCCATGTCCATTCCGCGTCCTTGCGTGTGAGTTTGTTGAGGGCTCGTGCGTACGTGGCGAAACTGCGGATGAAGAGGCGGTAAAAATTGCAGAAGCCCAAAAAGGAGCGTACGTCTCGTACCTTCGTGGGTGTGGGCCAGTCGCGTATACCAGCAATTTTTACGGGGTCCATATGAGTCACCCCCTTTTCAAGAATTACCCCCAGGTAATCCATTCGCGGTTGGTGGAAGGTGCATTTGGACAGTTTGAAGTATAAGTCGTGGTCCAGTGCTACTTGAAGTACTGCGCAGACGGCGTCGATGTGCGCTTGAAGGCCTGCGTGTTCGAGCGTTGCGATTCCGATGTCGTCCATGTAGACCCGGATGATCGTTCCCATTGCCGCAAAGACTCGGATTGTGTCACCCAGAATGTCGTTCATCATGTTCTGGAACGTTGCTGGTGAGTTCGTGAGTCCGAAGTACATGACAAGTGGCTCGAAAAGTCCGTATTTCGTCTTGAAGGCTGCTTTGTACTCATCTCCTTCCTTGACGCGTATATTGTTGTACCCCCATCGGACATCGAGCTTGGTGAATATGTGTCCGTCTCCCAGGTCGTTGATGAGTTCCGACATGAGGGGTAGTGGGTATTGGTTGCGCACCGTGCATGCGTTGATCCTTCGATAGTCCTGTACCGGTCGTAGTTTGCCGTCCTTCTTTTTGATGAAGAAGAATGACGAGGCGTAGGGGGATTTCGATGGTCTGATGTATCCCAGTTTGAGTTGCTCTTCTAGCCACATGCGTAGTTGCCCGTCTTCATCTTGAGACATGGGGTAGACCTTGCAGTCGATGCTTGGGGGTGTACCCGGTTTAAAGTTGATCGCGTGGTCCCAGGGTCGCGATGGTGGGAATCGGTGGGACGCTTCTTCGCTGAAGATTTTCGCAAACCGTTGGTATGGTTCGGGGAGGGTCGTGACGACCGTTTCTTGGTTTGCGGCGATGGCGAGTTCAGTGGCTGTGGTGCGCAATTGGCATTCTTCTTCGAGCTCTTGAACTATTCCCTCCGCTTCGTCTTGAGTGATTGCACGTGCGATGGTGGTTTGCGTTTCGGTTGGGTTGATTGATCGTAGTACCACCGGGAGGGTATTTTCGTGTATGGTGGCGTGTGCCCAACTGATAGTTGGTTCGTAGGTGGCTAGCCATGGGTATCCGAGGACTAGGTCTTCGTTGCCTATGTCGGTGACTAGGAATCTCATGACCTTTGAAACACCGTTGGTCTGAACGTCTAGGTCGATAAAGTGCGTAATAGACCCAGCTTTATTTTCTGTGTTGTCAATGTTCCAAATCTTTTTTGGTTTCTCGAGGGGTTGTAGTCCGAGGCCCATGCGTTTGGCGAACGCAGGTCTCATAAAATTATCGGTGGCTCCTGAGTCGATGAGCCCTTTAATATCGGCCATAGAGTAACTTGTGCGAATCGAGACTGGAATTCGAAGCGAACGGTAGCGAGTCATGATTACAGAGTTACAATTGACTGCCCTCACCCAGGCCGATGGGTTCAGGCGTCCTGAAAACCCTCTTGGGTCCAGAGATCTTTAAATACGAGGTCCTTGACCTCGTCACTTGCTCCTCTAAGTGTTTCCATCCACCCCTTGGCCTGCTCTTCAGGCGTGGTTTCTGTGCGGCGTGCTGTTACTGGTTCTTGGCCGTAGTAATCCGTCTCCATGCTGTGGCTCGTGCTTGTGCATGGTTGGAACGGTTGCCTTGGTTTTCTAGGGCGTGTGCAGTCGCGTGAGAAGTGGCCTGGGTTGTTACAGTTGTAACATATCACTTCCCTCATGTCGCGGCGTGGTCCGCCTCCCCGATTCTGTCCTGGTCCTCCTCTTGGTGGGAAGGGCAGTTGCTGGTTCCCGCGGTTTGGGTCGCCTACTTCCGCGAGGCGTGCGCGTGTTGTTGAGACGCGACTGATTCAAGTCACATGTCTCGTGGGATATGATTGAGTCATCCCATATACTAATACGGTATCTGTCCCTTACGGACTGATTTGGACTTGGCCGGACTCTTACGGACCGCTTTTGTTTATCTTTATTGTTAGAGTCATATATGGCTCTTATTGTTCTCTATTGTTAAGATACCGGTATTGTCTGCTTTAGGCAGCTATTGTTCTCTGCCCTCCAATGGCATTTCTCCCTCTGGCGCACAGACCACCTGTATTGTGTTTGGATCACCTGTGCGCACAGACCATTCTTAGCTAAGCGTCCTGTATATAAGGACTGCTGTTTTCGCCTCTACACTTCAGAGTTCCCTTCACCCTCTGAAGTGTAAGTTCCCTCTCTCTTCACTTCCCTATCACTACCTTTACTCATAAGACGTCCTCTATAGTAACTTGTCCTTACTAGGTATGCTAGTATTGTAATAGAGTTCCCTTCACCCTCTGAAGTTAACTTGTCCTTACTAGCTTTTGCTATTAACGCTTCGCTCGTTAGTTCTGCGCTTCAACAGGTTATGGGCCCTGACGCCTAATAACTAACTTGCGTATACCTACAGATCTACTCTTGTGTCACCTTGCTCTCTCAGCCGACCACACTTTTTTGTCGTCTCCTACATCTTCAGTGAGCATCCTCTATCCCCTATATCTCGACACATCCTTTCTCGTCCACCATGACTCTGTCATGTGCCATTCTGGCTAGCCTCTTAAGGAGGTTCTCGTGAAAGGTCTTTATGACCTCAAACTCCTCTGTGCGCACTATCCTAGTATAATTTCTATACCCGGTCTTCGTCCGGAAGTGCTTTCATAGGCCAATAGGGGAAGACCCTTGCGGCTATAGGCCTTTCTAATGGTTGGGTGATACTCGGTTAATACCTGGGTCACTTTAAGGGGTGTGAAGGCCTGGTTAATAGTCAAACCCAGAAGTCCTTCCCTCTGACACAACTAGGAAACGCTACTATACTATAATGGTATTTACACAGTAGCTATGACTAGACCTCTGCCAGGAGAAGTATTCGCTCCCATTGTGCAGGATTCGCTGCATGGCATGTATCACTAGTCTAGCTACTTAGTACCAAGACCCTTAATGGTCTGTTCTAGAGACTCCACAGACGACAGTCACAATTGTTATGGGAGTTGATCCCTATCATTGTCTCTGGAATTCGCTGTTGGCTCCTCTCTAGGGTACTACCCTTTACTGTGCATCTTAGTCGCCCCAGTCTACTTGGCCCTAAAGGTTAGAGATGGCCTTGAAGCGTCCTTCGCCGGACAATGCTTCTATGAGCCCTTCTTGCTAGACCCTGACAAAGCTGTATGATATGACCACTCGCCCTCCTAGGGTCTCAGAAGATCACAGTACAAGGCAGCCATCATAAAAATGATTCCACTACTATAATACTTCCAAGTCGCACAAACTAGAGGCATGACACCCTACTGTGTTATGGAGTTATAGCGCTCTTATGGCTGGACTTTTACTTTCCTTAAAACAAGATCTGGGCTGGTTCTGACTGCTCCTCGGAACCAGACATACAAACATCTCAAATGGCTTCGCCCACCTTCCACCTCTCCTTCCCACCGACCCTCGTCCTTTCCAAGTTGGACGGGACAAACTGGCAAACATGGGGAGCGACCTTCACGTCGCTCATGTTGATGAATGGGGTGAAAAGGCACCTCTCTCACTCCCAGCCTGCCTTTGTTCCACACCACCCTGCCCCTGCAGCAGGAGTTGTTGGTGCCCCTACAGGGCCAACAGACGAAGGGTTGGCCATCTTGGCCTTGTGGGAGAAACAGGAAGAGGTCATCACTGGCCTCCTATACCTCTCAGTCACATCAGAGGTTTTATCTGGCATTGTGTCAGAGGCGGTGTTCCCAACCGTCCATGACAAATTTTCCCACTTAGATCACCTCTATGGTCAGGTCGGCTCCATGGCCACCTTCAACTTATGGGTGGGCTTGGCCAACACCAAGCTCCAGGAAGGTAGCCCCTTCCAACCTCAACTCCAGAAAATGCTGGACGCGAGGAACACCCTTGTGGAGCAAGGGATGCCCGTCTCGGACATGCAAATGTCCTTCATATTGTTAGACACGCTACCCCCCTCCTACAGCACCATAGCAGGCACCATCCTCGCCTCTGGCCCCCCTGCCAACCTACAACCTCAGGACCTAATTAACAGGTTCATTAATGAGGAATCACGCATCGCTGGTCCCCCGGCATCTTACAATAAGATAGCCCCCGTCAAGAAAAATTCGCCTCCGCACGATCATGCGTCGCAGGCATCAGGCAGCTCTGTGTCCCCGGACATAATCTGCCACTACTGCAAAAAGCCTGGCCATAAAAAGCCAGACTGCTACAAACTCAAACGGGACCAGGAGAATGCGAAGAAAGGGAGGGCTGGGCAACGTGGGAAAGCTGCCCAAAACACAATGACTGAGGCCCCGGACTCACTTCCAGGGAACAGGTTTGCTGCAGCCAATAGCATACCTGTACCAAAGAGCCGCCTATTTACCATAGTTAATGGCTCTGGCAAAATAGAAGAGGTACATGAGGTACCTCAGGTCTCCCTTTACATGATGAGTGCCAACCACACTCAAATAGCATCAAGATGGATGATGGATAGTGGAGCATCAGCACATTTCACTCCACACCTTGAAGACTACGACTCCTACACACCCCATGAAGGAGTAGAAGTGCTTCTAGGTGACAACTCTCTGCTCAAGAGCGTTGGTACTGGTACGGTTACAATCCGAACCAACAGAGGTTATGACCTCAAAATATCAAATGTGCTACACCTCCCCAACACACACTCACGTATACTATCCACGCCTGCTCTAACACAAAAAGGCGCCATCATCAGTTTTGACTCAACATCTTTTGCTATAAGATTCAATGGAGAGACCATAGCGGAAGGACACAAGGCTTCAGGCCTATATTGGCTTGACGGACAACATATGAACTCAGTCCGAGCACCTGCATCTGCTAGCCTTGATGTCTGGCATCAGCGCATGGGACATATGTCCAAAGACGCGCTTAAAAGATATGCTCAGGAGTCTGTAAAAGGACTCCATATAAATAACTCACCAGTAGACGATAAGTTGTGCCATGGCTGTGAAACTGGCAAATCAACGCGTCTACCCTTTCCACCTTCCTCAAAACGCGCACAAGAACCCCTTGAAGTCATCCACAGTGACCTTGTTGGCCCCATGCAGAGCCAATCAATACAAGGAAACAAATACTTCGCCACGTTCATAGACGACTTCTCCAAAGCAGCAGTAGTCGTCTTCATGAAAACAAAGGACCAGTTTAAGGATGCCTTCCTACATTATAAGGCATGGGCTGAAAAACAACTAAACAAGCCCATCAAAACCTTACACTCGGACCGTGGTGGCGAGTATGTCAACAATGACTTAAAGCGCATACTTTTGGAAGCGGGAATTGAGCATACTCTTACAATGCCTCATTCTCCACAACAGAATGGGAGAGCCGAGCGTTTTAACCGAACGGTTATGGAAAAAGGCACTAGCATGCTTCATCATGCAGGCCTTAGCCTTGGCTTTTGGGAGCAAGCAGTTCAAACTGCTGTCCAAATCTACAACCGCACTCCCACTCGTTCTAATCAATGGAAAACTCCGCTGGAGCTCTGGGATGGTACAGTCCCGGATGTCTCTTACTTTAGAGTATTTGGCTGCAAAGCCTACTATCATGTACCCGAACACAACCGGCGCAAACTAGATCCTAAAGCAAAGGAAGCCGTGTTTGTGGGCTATGAACCCTTATCAAAGGGTTACAAACTCTGGGATAGACATAGCCGGTGCTTCGTCTCTTCACGAGATGTTACATTTGACGAAAGCACTTTCCCATCCCTGAGTGACCTGGCTCGTCACTCTCAAATCCCTTCCCCTCCCGTGTCTGGTGAACTCGAAAGAGGCGCTGCCGGCGGTGAGATCTTCTTTGTAGTGCCTAGCCCGCCTACACCAGCTGTTGCCCCTGCGGCACCTACACCAGTCTTTGTACTCCCACCTATTCAGGTGCCCGCAGAACCCCAACAACAGCCTAGCACACCCCCCAACACCTCACCTGCTACGGCAGACCAGACAATATATCACACTCCCCCTTCCCAAGCTCCTCCCCCTACCAACACTGCACCCACCCGCACTCGCACTCGCTCCACAAGGCGTGCTGCAGTAGTAGCTCCTATTCCGGCCCCTAATTTCAATAGGGAAGTGTCTCCTCCCAGATCTACTCCCAGATCTCCCAGGAACACCCAGCCGGCTTCGCCTAATAGACCAAGGCGGAGCACTAGGGTACGATTCACGAATCCTCGCTATCTCCAAGAGGACGATGAATTCGTGCAAGGAAGCAGTAGGCTGGGAATGATGGACCTACTTAATGCGGCAGAGGTACCTGGCTACAGGGACCCTCAGACCTTTAAGCAGGCTATGGAGTCTGAACAAGCTGTCGATTGGCTGGAAGCATGCCAGTATGAACTGGATGCTCTCGACAAGCTCGATGTCTGGAGATTAGAACCCCTCCCTGCTGGAAGGAAGGTGGTTAAATGCAAATGGGTGTTTAAGAAGAAAGCAGATGGACGCTTTCGTGCTAGGCTAGTGGCAAAAGGGTTCACCCAACTAGAGGGGGTGGACTTTGACGAAACTTTCTCCCCAGTTGCCTGCTTCGAGTCTTTACGACTCCTTCTTGCGTTGGCTACGCTTGAAGACTGGCATATTCACCAGATGGATGTCAAATCGGCATTCCTTCATGGGGAACTGGAGGAAGAAATCTATATGGAGCAACCTGTCGGTTTCGTCACAGCTGGCTCCGAGCACCTTGTGTGCCGGTTACAGAAGGCACTTTATGGCCTAAAACAAGCCTCCCGCGCATGGAACGTGCAATTCCATGGGGTCCTTTGTGACCTAGGCTTTACGCGGACGTACTCTGATGCAGGAGTATATGTGTATCATCTTCAAGAGGGGGGTGACACATTATTTGTGATCTTATATGTAGATGACATCACTATACTCGGGAGCTCTCTATCAAAGATCAATGATCTGAAAGTCTCTCTATCAGACCGATATGAGATGACTGATCTTGGTGAAATCCAATCTTATCTCGGTGTCAACATCACCAGAGATCGTGCAAACCGCACTATGGAAATCAACCAATCAGATTACATCCGCGATGTGATTGAGCGCTTTGGAATGTTAGATTCCAACCCAGTATATACCCCTCTTCCCTCTGGCGCTGAGGCACACTTGATCAAATTCGAAGATCAGGCCTCTACTTCTGAAATCAAGAAGTATCAACAGATAATTGGGTCTCTGCTGTATGCGCAGATAGGAAGCAGACCTGATATATCCTTCGCTGTTGTGCGCCTTAGTCAATTTGCTTCCAATCCCTCACCTCAGCATTTACGCCTATCCAAGTATGTCCTAGCCTACCTAAACACAACAAAGGACTACAGGATACGCTATGCTGGAGGGACTGACTCTGATGGAGCTGGCCTTCATGGCTACTGCGACTCTTCCTGGGGAGATCAGGAAGAAAAGCACTCCACCTCTGGCTACGTCTTCTTGCTTGCTAATGGAGCCATTTCATGGTGTACCAGAAAACAGAAGACCATAGCCCAGTCTACCACAGAAGCAGAGTACATGAGCCTCGCTGAGGCCTCCAACCAAGCTCAGTGGTACACCACTTTCCTAGGGGAACTAGGGTATGAGGTCGCCTCCCCCATTCCCCTACACTGTGACAACAAGGGTGCTGTAGACTTAGCATTAAACCCTGTCACTGGAAGGCGGTCCAAACATATCCTGATCAAACACCATGTGGTCAGGGAGTACGTAGAAAATAAGGTCATAGACCTGATTCGTACTCCTACAGGGGAAATGGTTGCAGATGGACTTACTAAGTCACTGCCCAAAGAACCCTTTGACAAAATGGTCACAGATCTAGGAATGGTGTAAGAAGGGTTAAAAGGAAAACTTGTACACAGTCAATGGTCGTCGATCCTTGGTTTATCAACAAGGACGTCACATTGTTCTGTAATCTAGTACAAAACACATCATGTTCTCTGATCCATGAGAGCTATGAAAAACCCTTCTTAGAACCCTGAAGGAGTTGGACCTTGTTCCAACTCAGTACAGAAGATAGCCCTTTATCACAGGACTACCACGAAGTGGGTGTAAAAACCGCTTCGGATTGAACATTATCTGCACAAAGATTCCAACCTCAATCCCGAACTTCTGTACGACTCTGGGTTCTACATAAAACACCTATACCTACAAAATGGACTGCCTCTATCATGGAGGGATGTTGAGACGCGACTGTTTCAAGTCACATGTCTCGTGGGATATGATTGAGTCATCCCATATACTAAATACGGTATCTGTCCCTTACGGACTAATTTGGACTTGGCCGGACTCTTACGGACCGCTTTTGTTTATCTTTATTGATAGAGTCATATATGGCTCTTATTGTTCTCTATTGTTAAGATACCGGTATTGTCTGCTTTAGGCAGCTATTGTTCTCTGCCCTCCAATGGCATTTCTCCCTCTGGCGCACAGACCACCTGTATTGTGTTTGGATCACCTGTGCGCACAGACCATTCTTAGCTAAGCGTCCTGTATATAAGGACTGCTGTTTTCGCCTCTACACTTCAGAGTTCCTTCACCCTCTGAAGTGTAAGTCCCTTCTCTCTTACCCTACACTACCTTTTACTCACAGACGTCTTAGTACTTGTCTTTAGGTGTGTAGTAGTATTGGTATAGAGTTCCTTCACCCTCTGAAGTTACTTGTCTTTAGCTCATTGCTATTAACGCTTCGCTCGTTAGTTCTGCGCTTCAACAAAGTGGCCCGGGTTGTTACAATTGTAACATATTACTTCCCTCATGTCGCGGCGCTGACTTCTTCCTTGGTTTTGCCCCAGTCCTCCTCTTGGTGGGAATGGGGGTCGCTGGTAGCTTCCTCTGTTTGGGTCTCCTACCTCTGCGAGGCGGGCTCGGGTGCGGTCTGCCGACGTGTCCATGGCGTTCGGGTCGTGGCGTGGGGATGGGAACCTGGGTGGTGCCCATTGGGGGGCGTATCCGCGATTTGGTTGTGGTCGCGGGGTTGGGGTGTTGCGGGGTGTGGCGTTGAGCCCTAGGCGTGCGCGCAGATGTATGTACTGTTTTTGTCGACGCAACGCCGCTTCCTTCCATTCGTTGAAGGTTTGCGGGTCATCCAGTTCGTAGATTTTGGTGAATAAGGCCCTCGGGAGGCCCGCCGTGAACCGATCGAGTGTTTGGCGATCGTTGAGGCGGTAGTCAGCTTTTCTTGCTAACTGTTCGAAATTGGTGACGTACGAATCAATATCGTCACCGATCATTTTGAATCCTTTGGCCAATGTGGCCTGCGCTTGTTCCTGCTCGAGTACGTTCGAGAACCGGTCTGAGAATCCTGCCGTTAGGGTGTCCCATAGGTAGGGGTCGTATCGGCTGCGTCCTTGGTGCAGCTCGTTGTTGAGCCATTGGAGGAAGCCTAACGTCCAGTTCGACACTCGTGGTCCTTTGATGAAGCCTAGGAACAATAGGCATCGTCGGTAGACATTGGTCATGATCGGCGCCTCTGAATTTTGTCCCCAGTAGATGTGCCATTGGGTGAGGAATGACTCGTACTCATCTCTGTTTCCATCGAATGTAGTCGGGGTTTCTCCTACTAGCTTGTCCGACCCGTGTGGTGTTCCTGGCGCTGGCCCCGCTGTTGGTGGCGAGGGTGGTGGTCCTCCTCCGAAGGGATCTCCTCCTCCTCCTCCTCCGAATTGAGGTTGTCTTCCTCCGTGTGGCGGTCGTCCGTCCCCTGGTGGTCCTTGACCAAAGGGTCCTCCACGTCTTCTGGGTGGTGGGGGTCCTCCTGCGCCTGGTGGTGGGTCGGGGACATCTGGTCCCACTGCTCTGAAGATGGCCGCGTCGTCTGCGGTCATGCAGTGTCCCGTTGTTGGGTTGATAGGGCGTAGGTAGGACTCTGCTTCTTCGGTGATTCTTCTGGCTTCTTCGAGGGCCAAATTTTCTTGGGTGATCGTTGCTGTTGCCATATCTGCGGGTGGGCGTACTTCGATATTTTCGGGTTCGTTGATGCGTAGGGACTCAGCTGTCTGTATTATTTCTCCCACTTCGAATTCTTCGTCGTTGTCAGTTTCTTCGTCGTCTCCACTAGTCTCGGATGGTGCGGGGGTTCTTGGTTCGGATGTGCTGGGTTCTTCTTCAGGTTGCCCGTCTATGCGTCCCCACTCTTCTCGTGTGGGTAGGCTCCTTGCGTCGATATCGCAGTTGTAGTTTCTTCCTGCGGGTCGTACTGCGTCGTATTGGTTGTCTACGGGGTTCCAAGTAATCTCAACCCAGCACAAATTGTCAAAATTGAACTCAACGGGGCGGTATCGGGTTGGCCCCGACGCAAAGTCCACAAAGTATCCGGTTTCTCCTCGGTATTCTCTCCACCTAGCGGCTCCTAGGAATTGTGTTGGTACGTTGCGGTCTCCTCGTCGTTCGAGGGAATAAGTCTGAAAGTTTCTCCACTGGTCTCCGAGTTGTGAACGCCATGATGGAAGGATCTTGGTCTTAATGTAACGCCACCACTGGCGTTAGTCCGACTTGGACTGCGAAAGGACGTTCACGACTTAGCAAAATATTCCTGAGGGTCACGTGATTTGATCACGGGATACACGGTGCTTATTGAGCACGTGATCTGAGGCACACGGCGCTTATTCTGCACGTGACCTAAACGTACACTAGGGCAAGTCGTGCCACTAGGTAATCCGATCGATAAAGACGACTTGCTCGAGGAGGCAAGTGAATCACGCGTGAGAGAGATGAGTAGAAAGTGGTGATTGAAGAAGACCAAGATGGCGAATCTTGGTCTTATCGAGCCACTATTTATACATGTGAGAGGGTGCTTTAAAGCTCCTCTTGAAAGCCAAGACGACGAGTAGCGTAAGTAGCTCGAACCCTACCACAGCTACTACTAGGAATGAGTCATAGTATCTAGCATGTGATACTACGACCGCTGACTGATGCGTTAAGTCCATGACACATTACTACTTACTAAGGGGTCATATCCATATAGTAAGAGTCCATCCTTCCCGTACCGTGACAGTCAGTCTACTTGCGAGGAGTGTATGAGGGACAACTCCCCCAGCATATCACGGATCAACAACTCTCCATGTTCCACCCCCATGATCCTCACGCTATATGTGTCGACGAGGTCTTGACGGAGCTGCGCGATGTCCGCCTCCACGCGGATGTGTCCTGCCTTAGAGAGTGTCTCTTGTGGAAGGATGCAATCACGGTACGTGAGTCCGAACTCCAAAGACTAGAGACAGACCTCATGTAATGCCACCACAGGGGCGTTAAGTACGACGTGTACTTCGGCAAGTCAACGGGATTGGATAGGCGTGAGTCGATCAGGACTCAGTTCAGTGATGAACAAGTATCACTCAGTCTCCCAGGGACACAAGGATAATAGCGGGAATCAAGGCTCAAGCAAAGAGGCGAGCGAAAGCGAAGACTCAAGCGCAAAGGCGAGTCAAAGTCGGTTCGTGAGACAAAGGCAATGTGGTATTACACAAGAAGTCAAGTCTACCGTACAAGCTAGGTAGGGCGTGACTTATATACTAATACAGGGTGTTTGGCCAGGCCAAACACATGACACCAGACTGACACCTTGCGCTAAGAAGAGTATAAGGGGATGTACCATATCGAGAGTTATGAAGACATGCGGGGAGCAAGGTAGGCACATGTTCCTGCGCCATCATGTATGCCCGCAACCCCCTTCGCTGACCCCAGACAACACTCCTGTCGAGGATGACTGGTACTACACCAGTGACTAGTCGAAGTCGTGGCGACTCTGAGTCTGATGGGGGGGTAATGTTATGATTTCTGCTTCTTGTTGTATGTGTCTTGACTTGTTCTATCACCTACTGTACGATACATGGTTTCCGCAGGCTTCTCATTTGTCATGCGCCTGTCCGTTTCGCTCCGTTCCACTTGCACCCAACTCCTTTCGACCGGTGGTTTGTGCCATTGAAAACCACTATACCTTTCCAAGTTGATCTGACGCACGCGCAGACCCATGTGTCCTCATAACCCTTGATATAGTGCATCCCTTTGTACTCCATTTAGTGCAAGGTGACAGTCTGGTGTCATGTGTAATGTTCCACCAGACGTTCTTCTTGTACTGCGGACAAGGCTACCAAGACGACCTAGCGATCACCAGATATGTCGAAGTCGCGTACTCGATCTTCTACTAGCTCGCAAACAAGTCGTAGTAATGTTCCCCAAAGGATGCAAAGGGAGGTGAAGAGAGTGAGCTGAAGTAGATGTGGCAAAGATAGTCGGCAAGACAGCGCGACTCGGGAGATGATGCAGCGCGTTCCTTGAACGGCAAGAGTAGAATGGGAAGGAATGGATAGGGGCCTTACGGCGATCCCTCAGCTAAGGACTAGGAGTTGACAACCAAAGTCTATTCAGCACTCAACTGGCAAGAAAGCGCAGAAGAGGCAAAGGCGTTTGGGTGGTATAATCCAAGAAGTCAAGCTTAGGTCTTCAGCGACCATAAGCCAGAGCCTATATACATGTCCAAGGAGGTTTGAACCCCAGCTTGGAACTCCGAAACCCTAATATCTGGATCCTAGGAATGAGTCACAATCGAGTCAGAGATAACAATTGACCAATGGCAGTAAGGCGCAAAGGTATGAGTCAGAGATAATCATCTGCAGCTGTATGAGTGCTGCTTCCATCCAATCAGAGCACAAACGTTGTATAGTACATCAGAATCAAGGCACAATCGATCAGGCACATACGAGTCATCACAAACACGAGGCATTCGAGACCGATCCAGGCACAAGCTCATCTGGACCCTTCTGGTGCAAGTCTAGCCAGGTCACGTGCCAGGGTCACGTGACGGGTGCTTGATGTAAGATCACGTGATCTACTCCCAATATTCTTGAGCGTTTCCAAGGTAGGTGGGGAGGTCACGTGACTTAGCTGGTTTCTGGGCGTGTTCAGCCACAAGTCTCATAACTTCAACTTCTTCGGCATATTCAGCACGTGATCGCTTCACGGCAGTGTTCCGAGGTCTTGCAGGGGTGTTCGGGGAGACAGTTACAGGTGAAACTGTAACATCATGTGTTTGGCTTAGCCAAACACCCTGTATTAGTATATAAGTCACACCCTACCTAGCTTGTACGGTAGACTTGACTTCTTGTGTAATACCACATCGTCTTTGCCTCACGAACCTCTTTGACTCGCCATTGCGCTTGAGTCCCCTTGCTGCTCACCTTTTCACTTGAGCCTTGACTTTCCGCTATTATCCTTGTGTCCCTGGGAGACTGAGTGATACTTGTTCACCACTGAACTGAACCCTAACCGGTTCGCACTTTGCCAATCCCGTTGACTTGCTGAAGTACATGTTGTACTTAGCACCCCTGTGGTGGCGTTACACCTCCATACCTGGCATACATATCTTGTTGGCTCCCCCCATAAAATTATCATACACACCGATCACGCCAACTTACAGTACTGGAAGGAACCACGAAAGATCAGCCGTCGAGTCGCGCACGAATTCCTGGAATTGTCAGAATACGACTTCATACTAAAACATGTTCCTGGCATCAAGAACAATCATGTGGACACCCTATCATGCTGGGCAGACTACATGCCAAACGATGAGGACAACAATGGTGTTATCGTCCTCTCTGCCAAGCACTTTATTCGAGCCACAGAAATGTCGATGCACAACATGGACATTTGGACACAAATTGTGCAAAACCTTGATGAATCGCAAGTGTTGCGATGGATCGAACCACACAACCTGAAAAAACATGATGGGTTATGGTTGTAGCGGTATGACAACCTCGCTACGTCAAGCTCAAGTGCGAACTATAGTGAACTGTCTGGTGAGCACACTCAAGCTCGGCGCGGAGATAAATCACGCGCTAACGTACAGTCACAGCGGAGTGGACAAATATCTCAGAGTCTTTATACAAGAACTCAAGACGTCAGTGATTCACGCTGTGGCACGCTGAGTGGAGAACCAAGAGGACAAGTTAGATTGGTGAGGAGTAAGGAGTACAAGGAAATGCGCACCTGAGTGGAGAACCAAGAGGACAAGTTGGTTCCACTCAGGACGCTACAGGAGGGTTTATATACGCTACTGTGGCTGAGCTTGAACTGAGTCTAAACACTATTACTAAGTGTACAGTAAGACTCCATGACTCAGGAGCTGACGCGTCGTGTCTAATAATAGCGCTATCTATTGTGCTGACTGATGCACTAGTCATGGCGCTGACGCGATGCCTTATCTTGCTGAGTAAAACCTAATACAGCGAGTAAGCGTAAACTACTAAGCGAAGTCTAGAACTATCTAGAAGGTTCCTTCCTTATCTACCAATCATGTGAGTCCGTACGTAAATGGAATGTGACCGGATTAGGTTGTCCCGTTAAGGGTGCAACTATCCCATGGTCACGTGCTTAAAGGTGCACATGATGGCAGCATGTGACTAACAATATCTTGTACTTCGGCCCTTTATATCTTCCTCAGATAATTCTGTAAAAATACAGAAAAATAGGGAAAATAATATACGTGTCCATGACAATGGTGGAAGAACGAGGCCCTTGTCATTGTCGGGGACAACGATCTTAAGCAGGGGGTAATCACCTTTTTCCACGATATGCCAGCGATGGGACACCCTGGAATCACAAACACCTACGAACTCTTATGACAGGACTACTGGTGGCCCAACATGCGCAAAGACGTAGAAGAATACGTCAAAGGATGCGCTACATGCCAGGCAAACAAAATCAACCCCCACTGACAAAAACCACACCTCTTCCCCATCACAACAGACCCAGACACAGAACCATTCGAAGTTGTGGCCATGGACTTTATCACGAAACTACCACCGTCGCAAGGATATGACTCAATCCTCACCATCACCAACCACGACTGTTCGAAGGCAGCCATCTTCATCCTGTGTAACAAAACCATCACGGCAGAAGGCGTAGCTTGGCTGTACCTCCGCCACGTCTACCCCCACTATGGGATACCCCGCAAGTTGATCACGAACTGGGACCCCTGGTTCACGTCGGCATTCATGAAACAACTCTGCCAAGCCCTTGGAATCTGACAAAACATTTCTTCAGCATACCACTGTCACGGTACACGGGAAGCGGACTCTTACTTACGATTATGACCACGTAGTAAGTAGTAATGTGTCATGGACAGGAGGATCAGTCAGCACGTAGCACAATCACATGCCATTAGGGCATGAGTCAACACTAGGATAGCTGTAGTAGGGTTCAAGCTACTTACGCTATTCATCGTACGGATTCAAGGGGAGCTTTAAAGCGACTCCATATATGTATAAATAGTGGCGCGATAAGACCAAGATACACCATCTTGGTCTTCTTCAATCACCACTTCATCCTCATCTCATCCACGCGTGATTCACTTGCCTCGTCGCGCAAGTCATTGTTATCAATCAGATTACCTAGTGGCACGACTTGCCCTAGTGTACGCTCAGATCACGTGCCAAACAAGCGCTGTGTATCCCGTGACCAAGTCACGTGACCTCAAAGGAATATTTCGCTAAGTCGTGAACGCCCTTTTGCAGTCCAAGTCAGACTAATGCCAGTGGTGGCGTTACATTAAGACCAAGATCTACCCATTGTGGCGTTTACAACTCGAGACCAGTGGAGAAATTTTCAAACTTACTCCCTCGAACGAAGGGGAGATCGCAACGTCCCAGTACAATTCCTAGGAGCAGCTTGGTGGAGAGAGTACAGAGGGGAAACAGGATACTTCATAGACTTCGCATCGGGCCCAACCCGATACCGCCCCGTTGAGTTCAACTTTGACCATCTGTGTTGGGTCGAGATCACTTGGAACCCCATAGACAATCGCTACGACGCAGTTCGCCCCGCAGGAAGAAACTACAACTGTGACATCGACTCAAGAACTCTACCTACAAGAACAGAGTGGGGACGTATAGACGGCCAACCAGAAGAGGAGCTGAGCACTTCTGAACCAAGGACTCCAGCACCATCAGAAACCAGCGGAGACGACGAAGAAACGGATGACAACGAGGAATCAGAAGTCGGGGATATAATACAAACAGCTGAGTCCCTACGTATAAACGAACCAGAGAACATCGAAGTACACCCCCCTGCAGGAATGGCCACCGCAACAATCACCCAAACAGACTTAGCAACCGAAGAAGCCCGTAGAGTCACAGAAGAAACAGAGGCCTACTTACCCATCGACCCAAGTACAGGACACCGAATGACGGCCGACGACGCGGCCATCTTCCGAGCGGTGGGGCCGGACACCCCCAACCCCCCACCAGGAGCAAGCAAGCAAGCAAGACCCAGAAGAGTGGGAGGCAACTTCAGCCAAGGACCGCCAGGAGGAGGAAGACCACCGTTCGGAAACAGACAACCGCAATTCAGAGGTGGAGGAGGAGGAGACCCCTTCAGAGGAGGACCACCCCCACCTGCAGGAGGACCACCACCAGGAGGAGCAGCCCCAGGAGTCCCGCACGGAACGGACAAATTGGTAGGGGAGACCCCAAGCATCTTCGACGGCAACAGAGATGAGTACGAATCATTTCTCACCCAATGGCACATTTACTGGGGGCAAAACTCAGAAGCGCCGATCATGACCAACATCTATCGGCGATGCCTGTTGTTCCTAGGCTTTATCAAAGGACCGCGAGTGTCAAACTGGACGCTCGGCTTCCTCCAATGGCTCAATAACGAGCTACACCGAGGAAGAAGCCGATACGACCCCTACTTATGGGACACTCTAACAGCAGGGTTCTCAGACCGATTCTCGAATGTCTTGGAACAAGAACAAGCACAGGCCACCCTGGCCAAAGGGTTCAAAATGATTGGAGATGACATTGACTCGTACGTCACCAACTTCGAACAGCTGGCGAGGAAAGCTGACTACCACCTCAACAATCGCCAAACGCTGGACCGATTCACGGTGGGACTGCTGAGAGCTTTATTTACCAAAATATATGAGTTGGACGACCCCCAAACCTTCAACGAATGGAAAGAAGCTGCCCTCCGAAGACAAAAGCAGTATATCCACCTACGCGCACACCTAGGAATCAACGCCACCCCCTGCAATCCACCACCACCCAGGCCCCAACAAAGTCGCAATTACACTCCACAATGGGCACCACCCAGATTCCCACCGCCTCGACATGACCCAAATGCTATGGACACGTTGGCAGACCGCACCCGCGCACGCCTTGCTGAAGTAGGGGATCCCAATTGGGGAAACTACCAACGACCCCCACTCCCGCCAAGAGGAGGACCAGGACAGAACCGAGGGGGAGGTCAGCGCCGCGATATGAGGGAAGTGATATGCTACAACTGTAACAACCTGGGTCACTTCTCATGAGAATGCACGCGCCCCAGAAAACCAAGACAGCAAGCCCAACCATACGCAAGCACGAGTCGAAGCGCAGATACCCACTACTACCATCAGGAACCAACCACAGTGCGCCGCGCAGAGACCACACCACAAGACCAAGCCAAAGAATGGATGGAAACGCTAAGAGGAGCTAGCGATGAGGTCAAGGACCTCGTATTTAAAGATCTATGGACCCAAGAGGGTTTTCAGGATGCCTAAACCCATCGGCCTGGGTGAGGGCAGTTAATTGTAATTCTGTAATCATGACTTGCTACCGTTCGCTCAGAATCCCAGTCTCGATTCGCACCAGTTACTCCATGGCCGACATAAGAGGGCTCATAGACTCCGGAGCCACCGACAACTTCATAAGACCCACCTTTGCCAAAAGAATGGGCCTCAGACTACAACCCCTTGAGAAACCAAAAAAGATATGGAACATAGATAACACCGAAAACAAAGCTGGGTCCATTACTCACTTCGTTGACTTAAACGTTCAAACCAACAACAAAGATAAAGTCATGAGATTCCTAGTCACAGACATAGGAAACGAAGACCTCGTTCTTGGATATCCCTGGCTAGCTACGTATGAACCCACCATCAGTTGGGCACACGCCACAATTCACGAGAATGCCCTCCCGGTCGTACTCCGATCCATCAACCCCATGGAGACACAAACCACTATTGCCGGTGCGATAACCCAAGACGAAGCTGAAGAAATAGTCCAAGAGCTCAAAGAGGAATGCCAAATATGCACCACAGCCACAGAGCTTGCCATCGCGGCCAACCAAGACACCGTCGTCAAGACCATCCCCGAACCATACCAACGGTTCGCAAAACTCTTCAGCGAGGAAGCGTCACACAGATTTCCGCCATCACGACCATGGTGTCACAGTACGCAGGAAGCGGACTCTTACTTACGATTATGACCACGTAGTAAGCAGTAATGTGTCATGGACAGGAGGATCAGTCAGCACGTAGCACAATCACATGCCATTAGGGCATGAGTCAACACTAGGATAGCTGTAGTAGGGTTCGAGCTACTTACGCTATTCGTCGTACGGATTCAAGGGGAGCTTTAAAGCGACTCCATATATGTATAAATAGTGGCGCGATAAGACCAAGATACACCATCTTGGTCTTCTTCAATCACCACTCCATTCTCATCTCTTCTGCGTGCAGTTCACTTGTCTCCCTTCGAGCAAGTCGTCTTCATCAATCATCGGATTACCTAGTGGCTCGAATTGCCCTAGTGTACGATTCAGATCACGTGCCATACAAATGCTGTGTATCTCGTGATTAGATCACGTGACCGTCAAGGATATTCCGCTAAGTTGTGAACACCCTTTCGCAGTCCAAGTCGGACTAACGTCAGTGGTGGCATTACATTGAGACCAAGATCCTTTCACCGTGGCGTTCACAACTTGAGACCAGTGGAGAAACTTCCAGACCTACTCCCTCGAACAGAGAGGAGATCGCAACGTACCGACACAATTCCTAGGAGCAGCCAGGTGGAGAGAGTACCGCGGAGAAACAGGGTACTTTGTAGACTTCGTGTCGGGACCAACCCGATACCGACCCATTGAGTTCAACTTCGACCATCTGTGTTGGGTTGAGATTATGTGGAACCCCATAGACAACCACTACGACGCAGTACGCCCCGCAGGGAGGAACTACAACTGCAACATCGATTCAAGAAACCTACCCACGCGTACGGAGTGGGGACGCATAGACGGACAACCAGAAGAAGAACCCAGTACATCAGAACCAAGGACCCCCGCGCCATCTGAAACAAGCGGAGACAACGAAGACACTGACAACGGAGACGAATCAGAAGTCGGGGACATAATACAAACAGCTGAGTCCCTACGCATAAACGAGCCCGAACGCATCGAAGTACACCCGCCCGCAGATATGGCTACAGCGACAATGACACAAGAAGACCTTGCAGTTGAAGAAACACGAAGGATCACCGAAGAGGCCGAAGCTTACTTACGCCCCATCAACCCAACAACTGGACACCGCATGATGGCCGATGACGCCGCCATATTCAGAGCAGTAGGCCCTGACATACCTGACCCACCGCCAGGAGCAGGCGGACCAGCGCCACCAAGAAGACCAGGGGGAAACTTCAGTCAAGGACCGCCAGGAGGCGGAAGACCACCACATGGGGGTAGGCAACCCCAATTCGGAGGAGGAGGTGGAGGAGATCCCTTTGGAGGAGGACCACCACCGCCGCCACCACCAGTTGCAGGACCAGTACCGGGAGCACCACATGGAACAGACAAACTTGTGGGAGAACCCCCAAGCATATTCGACGGAAACCGAGATGAGTATGAGTCGTTCCTCACGCAGTGGCACATTTACTGGGGGCAAAATTCAGAAGCACCAATCATGACCAACGTCTATCGACGATGCCTATTGTTCCTGGGATTCGTTAAGGGACCACGAGTGTCTAACTGGACGCTTGGATTCCTCCAGTGGCTCAACAACGAATTGCACCACGGACGCAACAGATACGACCCATTCTTATGGGATACGCTAACAGCGGGATTTTCTGACCGCTTCTCAAATGTACTAGAACAAGAGCAAGCGCAAGCCACGCTAGCTAAAGGATTCAAAATGGTGGGAGACGACATTGATTTGTACGTCACCAACTTCGAGCAGCTAGCACAGAAAGCTGACTACCGACTCAACGACCGCCAAACGTTGGACCGATTCACGGCGGGCCTCCCAAGGGCCCTATTTACAAAAACATACGAACTAGACGATCCACAGACCTTCAACGAATGGAAGGAAGCAGCGCTGCGATGACAAAAACAATACATCCATCTGCGCGCCTGCCTAGGACTCAACACAACACCCCGCAACGCACCACCACCACGACCACAACAAAACCGCGGATATGCCCCACAGTGGGCACCACCCAGGTTCCCACCACTGCGCCATGATCCAAACGCCATGGACACATCGGTGGACAGAACCCGTGCACGCCTCACGGAAGTAGGAGATCCAAACCGTGGCAGCTACCAGAAACCGCCGTTCCCACCAAGAGGAGGACCAGGACAAAACCGAGGAGGCGGGCCACGCCGGGATATGAGGGAGGTCATCTGTTACAATTGTAACAACCCCGGCCACTTCTCACAAGAATGTACACGCCCCAGGAAGCCAAGACAGCAATTCCAACCACGTGCGAGCACAAGTCGCAGCGCAGAAACCGACTATTACAGCCAAGAGACGACAACGGCACGCCACGCGGAGACTACACCCGAAGGACAAGCCAAGGAGTGGATGGAGACGCTCAGAGGGGCTAGCGACGAGGTGAAAGACCTCGTATTCAAGGATCTCTGGACCCAAGAGGGTTTTCAGGACGCCTGAACCCATCGGCCTGGGTGAGGGCGGTCAATTGTAATTCTGTAATCATGACTCGCTACCGTTCGCTCCGAATTCCAGTATCGATTCGTACAAATTACTCCATGGCCGACATCAAGGGGCTCGTTGACTCCGGAGCCACCGACAACTTTATAAGACCCGCGTTCACTAAACGCATGGGCCTTGGGCTACAGACCCTTGAGAAACCAAAGAAAATCTGGAACATAGACAACACAGAAAACAAAGCTGGGTCCATTACACACTTCATCGACCTAGACGTCCAAACCAATAACGTCTCTAAAACTATGAGGTTCCTTGTCACCGACATAGGGAATGAAGATCTTGTCCTCGGATACCCCTGGCTAGCAACCTACGAACCAACCATCAGCTGGGCGCACGCCACCATTCACGAAGGGGCCCTTCCAGTAGTGCTTCGATCAATCAACCCCACGGAAACACAAACCACCATTGCCAGCGCGATGACCCAAGACGAAGCTGAAAAGATTGTCCAAGAACTCGAGGAGGAATGCCAGATACGTACCACAGCCACTGAACTAGCCATTGCAGCTAACCAAAACACCGTTGTGGCAACCCTCCCAGAACCATACCAACGCTTTGCGAAAATCTTCAGTGAAGAAGCATCCCACCGATTCCCGCCATCATGACCCTGGGATCATGCGATTGATTTCAAACCTGGCACACCCCCCAGCATCGACTGTAAAATCTACCCAATGTCACAAGACGAAGATGGACAACTACGCGAATGGCTAGACGAACAACTCAAGCTAGGCTACATCCGACCCTCAAAGTCACCCTACGCCTCGTCATTCTTCTTCATCAAGAAAAAGGACGGAAAGCTGAGACCAGTACAAGACTACCAACGAATCAACGCCTGCACGGTGCACAACCAATACCCACTACCTCTCATGTCAGAACTCATCAACGACCTCGGAGACAGGCACATATTCACCAAACTCGATGTCCGCTGGGGATACAACAACGTACGAATCAAGGTAGGCGACGAGTACAAGGCCGCGTTCAAAACGAAATACGGATTATTTGAACCCCTCGTCATGTACTTCGGACTCACGAATTCACCGGCAACGTTCCAGAACATGATGAATGACATTTTGGGCAACATGATCCGCGTCTTCGCAGCATTAGGCACAATCATCCGCATCTACATGGATGACATTGGTATCGCAACGCTCGAACATGCAGGACTTCAGGCACACATAGACGCAGTATGCGCAGTACTCCAAGTCGCAATGGACCACGACCTCTACTTCAAACCATCCAAATGTACCTTCCACCAACCGCGAATGGATTACCTGGGGGTAATCCTTGAAAAGGGGGTGACTCGCATGGACCCCGTAAAAATTGCGGGCATACGTGACTGGCCCACACCAACGAAGGTACGCGATGTATGCTCCTTTCTGGGCTTCTGCAATTTTTACCACCTCTTCATCCGCGGTTTCGCCACGTACGCACGAGCTCTTAACAAACTTACACACAAAGACGCGGAATGGACATGGGGCAAAGACGAAGAAACCGCCTTCCAAAACCTCAAACGCCTAGTCACCAGCGAACCGGTACTCGCACATCCCACACTGACAGATCAGTTCGAACTCGAAGTAGACACATCCGGATACGCAGTGGGCGCAGTGCTTCTACAAAAGAAACATGATGGGAAACGACACCCCATCGGATATTTCTCAGCCACCCTGAACAAAGCTGAACGTAACTACAACATCTACGACTTAGAACTTCTGGCCATCATCAAAGCACTGCGACACTGGAGACCATTCCTGGCAGGATCCCCGCACAAAATCAAAATCTTCTCGGACCACCTAAACCTCACGCACTGGAAATCCCCACAAAAGATAAGTTGCCGCATAGCTCGAGAAGTACTGGAGCTCATGGAATACGACTTCGAGATCCACCACATCAAAGGAACCAACAACGGCCGTGCAGACGCCTTGTCACAGAGACCTGACTACGACAGAGGAGAGCGAGACAACGAAGGGGTTGTCGTCCTACCAGAAGCCGTATTCGCGCGAAACCTCACCACTCAACACCCGGAAGTCCACGATCAAGACAAGAGTATCATACGCCCATGGGTAGACCCCCACAAACTCAAGAAAGTCGATGGAGTCTGGTACCACCAAGACGCACGAGTCATCACCGGAGGACCAGAGGAAGTCCGCACCATCATCGCCAACCATCATGACCCCCCAGTCTACGGCCACCCTGGAATCAAACGGACGGCGAGAATCATCGAACGAAGTCACTGGTGGCCAAACATGTTGAAACAAGTAACGGAATACGTCCAAGGATGCGCAGAGTGCCAATGCCACAAAGTCAACAACCACCCGACAAAAGCACCACTGGTACCAATCACACCGAAAACCGACGCTAAGCCATTTGAAGTCATTGCCCTCGACTTCATCACTAAATTACTGGAATCGCAGGGATACGACTCCATCCTCACAGTAACCGACCACAACTGCACCAAAGCGTCGGTGTTCATCCCCTGCAACAAAGAGATATCAGCAGAGGAAACCGCAGCACTGTACGTCACTCACGTGTTTCGGAGATTCAGACTACCGGCGAAAATTATCAGCGACCGAGACCCTTGTTTTGCATCGAAGTTCACACGAGAGCTGTGCCAAATCCTTGGCATATACCAAAACATCTCCATGGTGTATCACCCCCGAACAGATGGACAATCAGAGCGCACCAATCAGTGGCTAGAACAATACCTACGGTTCTAGACCAACGAACGTCAAGACAACTTGGCACAGTTTTTACCTATGGCGGAATTCGCGCACAACAATTGGCCGCACGAGGCAACAAGGAAGTCCCTGTTCTCACTCATGATGGGATACGACCCGCGCGCTGACTGGATCGATAAACCTTCCCCTATCCCGCAGGTGCTCACGAGACTCCAACAGTTCTGCGAAGCACGAAGCGAGGCCCAGAACCTCATCAAAAAGGCACAAACCCTGTGGGTCAAACACCGAAACACACCCAGGTACCAAATCGGAGATCAAGTGTGGCTAGAAGGGCGACACCTCCAAACCAATCAACCAACTGCCAAACTGGCAGCACGACGGCATGGCCCCTTCAAAATCACATGCATCCTATCACCGGTCAATTATCAACTCGAGCTTCCCACGCAGTGGAGTATCCACCCCGTATTTCACATCGATTTACTCACACCTTATTGAGAGACACCCATGCACGGAGAAAACTTCCAACGCCCACCACCGGATTTGGTGGACGGAGAAGAGGAGTACGAAGTGGAGCGCATTCTAGACTCCAGGCGGTTTGGCCGGAGCAAGAAATTGCAATACCTCATGAAATGGAAGGGGTACCCAGACTCGGAGAACCAGTGGGTCGACCAACATGATGTATTCGCTGACGAAGCTCTAGCGGAATACAAACGGAGCCTGAATTTGAGAGAGGCGCATATAAGACGAGGGAAAATCACGACTAAACCCCCATTCCTTCACACTGGACTCCTCACTCGACCAGCAATGTCTCTTTCCTCTGCCACCTCTCCCACATCTCTCACTTCCCGTCTCGTCGATAGCCTCACCCACGAAGAACTCCGGGCAGCCCTCGACAACGCCCAGTCCATCATCGACATCAAGGAACCTGACCAACCCGCCACATACTGGCTTCTCAACCCCAACGGCGACCGCCTCAACACGGCGCCATACACCGAGGCCGGAGTTACTCGGCTTCGTACAGCTGTCGGACTCTTTGCGAGTCCCCCACTTCGACCTGACCCGGTACGGGTCGAAGTCAAGCAGGAAGAAGACACCCGCAACACTGAAGTGGCAGGACTGGATGAAGGTGCGGGATTGGAAGGAGTAGGCAGAGGACTGGAGGCGGCGACAACTGGCAGTGGCAGCGGCCAGGCGAGCAGTCGTCTATCACCAACGCCGCCAACACACCGAGATGCTGAGAGGGCAGCATACGAAGCAGTGGAAGGAATGTTAAGGGAATGGTACCCAGTTGAGCAGCCATACCTGATCACAGCGACTGACTCTGACGACCCCCGGGAAACACCCTACGCATGCGACTCCACCAGTTGCCCCATATACCGTGGCGGTGTAGTGGTCAACACCCAAGACGCCACCCTACCCGCCGTTCGCCTCCGATACCTAGGAGGGTCGTCACAGACCGCCCCGCATGGGTACAAGCACAATCGAGGAGAGGACTTCGTCCACTACCCCATCACCGATGCCCAGGGGGTGATGCGTCAAGCCACCTATGTCCAGGTTATCGCCAGACCAGACCCCCTGGTCCTGGGCCTCGTGGACGACAGCGACAAGGTGTACAGTCGCCCCCTATACGCCGAGCCCCATGTTCGAGAAGTGGGCAAACCTCATTACGCCCCCGAAGACCTATACGCCCTCATTGGGGGACACAGCAACCAGCACCGGGCGGACCGCACCATCAACGAGCTAAAAGACGTAGGGCTGAAGGCAGAGGTGGTCCGCTTCCGCACCTACAAGCATGAGGCGGAGAGGATGGAGCAGCGCCTCCACGCCCTAGCCCAGGCGCTCGGAGGGGTACAGGCGGAGCTGGCACGGTGTAAGTTCTGGTTGGAGATGGCCAACGTATTGGATCGGATCACGGAGAGGCAGGAAGCATGGGTCAGAGGGATAGGCCCCACTCGGCGCCGTGGTCGTCGCGGCTGAAAAGGGGGTGATGTCACGGTACGCGGGAAGCGGACTCTTACTTACGATCATGACCACGTAGTAAGTAGTAATGTGTCATGGACAGGAGGATCAGTCAGCACGTAGCACAATCACATGCCATTAGGGCATGAGTCAACACTAGGATAGCTGTAGTAGGGTTCAAGCTACTTACGCTATTCGTCGTACGGATTCAAGGGGAGCTTTAAAGCGACTCCATATATGTATAAATAGTGGCACGATAAGACCAAGATACACCATCTTGGTCTTCTTCAATCACCACTTCATCCTCATCTCATCCACGCGTGATTCGCTTGCCTTGTCGCACAAGTCGTTGTTATCGATCAGATTACCTAGTGGCACGACTTGCCCTAGTGTACGCTCAGATCACGTGCCAAACAAGCGCTGTGTATCCCGTGACCAAGTCACGTGACCTCAAAGGAATATTTCGCTAAGTCGTGAACGCCCTTTCGCAGTCCAAGTCGGACTAACGCCAGTGGTGGTGTTACACCACCCTCAGATGGATGGCCAATCTGAACGAACGAATCAGTGGCTGGAGCAGTACTTACACCATTGGAGCAACGTGCAGCAGGACAATTGGGCAGAGGCCCTACCAGTGGCACAATTCGCGCACAACTCATGGCCCAATGCAACCACGAAACATTCCCCATTCTCACTCATCATGGGCTGGGAACCACACACTGCATGGACCCCGAAGCCCACGACATCTCCATCTGTTGATCGACAGCTAGAAGATATGGGCACTCACCAACAACATGCGCAAGATTGCATCAAACACGCCCAAGAACTCATGATGAAGCAAGGGTGTACCTGCTTTATCCCCTATCAGGAAGGGGTGCAAGTGTGGCTAGAGGGGACGAACCTTAAAATGTTCTACCCCACAGCCAAGTTAGCCCCCAAACGTCATGGGCCATTCCGCATTAAGAAGGCCCTATCAGGAGTATCTTATGAACTGGAACTTCCGAAGTCATGGAAGATCCACCCCGTGTTCCATGCCAACCTCCTCACCCCATATAAGGAGATGAAACTACATGGGGAAAACTTCACGCGACCTCCCCCTGACCTTGTGGACGGAGAAGAAGAGTTTGAAGTGGAGCAAATCCTCGGATCATGGCTCTATGGCTGAGGATGCAAACTCCAATTCTTGGTCCAATGGAAAGGGTTTCCTGTGAGTGATAGCTCGTGGGAACCACTCGAGAATGTTCGACATGCACCTGACCTTATCGCCGACTTCTACCGGCATAACCCTACTGCTGAAGGGGCTGGACGAAAGATATAAAAGAACACCCAATGAACCCAAACAACGCATCCCCTCCTCACTATCACTACCACCATGACTTCCACTCCCATCATCTCCAAAATACCTTCGCGCCCACCAGTGCAAATCATACTTGAACAACTGACCGTACCATCGCAGGACTTGGGTGTCCCCTCGCAACCGGAGGGTTGCACGCCGTACTCTGTGATCAATAGTCCTGACCCCCCCGTATTATCCCTGATCGCCTCCACCCTTGACCACCTTGCCCAAGAAGAAGCTGCCATCTCACTACTCACACTCACCACCCTGGCTGTCGACACTCCTGTTACCATACACATCCCTGCCGTCCCCACTCCCCCGGAACCACAGATGTCTACACCACTGCCTCCCCTCAAACGTGCACCTACTCCCCAGTTCCCTCCAGGGCTCAATCACGTGCCCACACCCCCTCTCACCCACATCGTGTAGAACCTGACCCCACTCTTGCCACCTACAACGATGATGAAGGAGGGGACGCGGAAGACCCAGGACTCCCGTTCCTCCATAATGACCCAGACATCACTTATCTATACTTCCCCATGAAGATCAGGGAAGCCAGATATCCCAAAAAGATAGCCTGATTCATCTATTACTGGAAGAACTACCAAGAGGTCGTTGGCACCATGGGTAAAGGACACCCCTGCTATGTGCAGCTGGTGTACCTGAAGGACGTATACATGGGTCAGCTCGCCCAGCACATCACCGACCATCAGCTCGCCATGTTCCACCCCCACGGCCCCCGTGCCATATGCCTCAACAAGGTCTTAACAGAACTTCGTGATGTTCGCCTCCATGCAGATGTGTCTCGCCTTTGGGAGTGTTTGCTACGACGAGACACCATCACTGTATGGCAGTTGGAGCTTTGTTGGATGGAGACTGAGCTCACGCAAGATCGGTTCCATATGGACATGGACCTCATGAGTGTACGCAAGCGGCTACAGTATGTGTGGGCTATACCCCTCATCTCAGAAAAATATGATGAGCTTCAAGCTAAGTTCTTACACCCACGCCCCACTCCTGACGCCATCCCCATTCCCCCGTGCGCTGGAGGACCCTGCAAAATGCCACGCCTACAAGGCGAGAGCAGCAAGAGGATCCACAAGTGTTTCCAGTGCAAGTCCACTGACCACTTGATTGCGCAGTGCCCACAGCGGAGGGCCAAGCAGCCGTGTCAGTGGTGTGGGAGTCACACTCACCAGTATGATGTATGCCTCATCCGTCGCATCTCTCCCATGTCCCTCGCCTACCTTGATCCCGACGATTGCCCTTGGTGGTGTGGCAAGTGCCTGCAATATGATGCATGGCACGCAGAGATTCACTGCCCTCAATATGAGCAGTGCAGAGAGTGTGGGGAATGTGGTAAGCACATGTTCTTGCACCACCACACGTGCCCATGACCCCCTTCACCGACTCCAGATAACACTCCCATTGAGGACAACTGGTACTACACCAGCGACTAGTCGAAGTTGTGGCGACTTCAAGTCTGATGGGGGGGTAATGTTACGATTTCTGCTTCCATTACGTTGTAAGGCCAGCATTCTGGCTGAGCCCGAAACCGTCCATTTCCGGACTCTCGATCGCCTCGGCCACGTGGCCTTTGTCCGTGTTCCTTTAGGTTCTTTTCCTTTTGCTTTCTGAGCTAGAGGATCCCCTTTGTATATAAACTTTTACTTGGTATTGAATCAAAAAAAAGTCTCGTTTTCCCCTTTAACTCAGTGTGTGATTGCCCCAGAAGTCAGGCCCAAATGTGGGCACTCGAAGGACAGTTCCCACTCTCTCTTCCCCTTTCTCTTGGAGGTAAATCCTCTCCACCTTCGAACTCACCTAGGACCCTCACATCCTTACAACGTGCATCTTGACTCACTTCGTTACCTACTGTACAATACATGGTTTCCGCAGGCTTCTCATTTGTCACACGTCCATCCATTTTGCCTTGTTCCAATTGTGCCTGACTCCTTTCGACCGGTGGCTTGCGCCATCGAAAACCACTACACCTTTCCGAGTTGATCTGACACACGTGTGGACCTGCATGTTGTCATAACCCTCGATGTAGTATATCCCTTTGTACCTGATTCAGCGCGAGGCGTCAGTATAGCGTCATGTGTTTGGCTTAGCCAAACACCCTGTATTAGTATATAAGTCACACCCTACCTAGCTTGTATGGTAGACTTGACTTCTTGTGAAATACCACATCGTCTTTGCCTCACGAATCGACCTTTGACTTGCCGTTGCGCTTGAGTCCCTCTTGTCGCTCGCCTTTTCGCTTGAGCCCTGATTGTCTGCTATTGTCCTTGTGCCCCTGGGAGGCCAAGTGGCACTTGTTCACCACCGAACTGAGTCTTAACTGACTCGTGCCCTTCCAATCCTGTTGACTTGCTGAAGTACACGTCGTACTTAACACCCCTGTGGTGGTGTTACATACAGGGTGTTTGGCTAAGCCAAACACATGACGCCAGACTGACACCTTGCGCTGAATTGGGTACAAAGGGATGTACTACATTGAGGGTTATGAAGACACGTGGGTCTGCGCATGTGTCAGATCAATTCGGAAAGGTGTAGTGGTTTTCGATGGCACAAGCCGCCGGTCGAAAGGAGTCGGGCGCAATTGAAATGAAGCGAAACAGATGGGCATGTGACAAGTGAGAAGCCCACGGAAACTGCGTATCATACAGTAGGTAATGAAGTGAGTCAAGATGCACGTAACAGAAGCAGAAATTGTAACATTACCCCCCCATCAGACTCGAAGTTGCCACAACTTCGACTAGTTGCTGGTGTAGTACCAGTCATCCTCAACAGGAGTGTTATCCAGGGTCGGTGAAGGGGGTTGTGGGCATGTATGGTGATGCAGGAACATGTGCTTACCATGTTCCCCACACTCTCTGCACTGCTCATATTGAGGGCAGTGGATTTGCACATGCCGTGCGTCGTACCGCAGACACTTGCCACACCACCGAGGACGATCGTCAGGATCAATGTAGGCTGGGGACATGGGGGAGATGTGATGAATGAGGCATACATCATACTGGTGAGTGCGACTTCCACACCACTGACACAGCTGCTTGGCCCTCTGTTGTGGACACTGCACAATTAAGTGGTCAGTGGACTTGCACTGGAAACACTTGTGGGTCCTCTTGCTGCTCTCCCCTTGTAGACGTGGCATCTCACAGGGCCCTCCAGCACGCGGGGGAATGGGGATAGCTTCAGGAGTGGGGCGTGGGCACAGGAACTTAGCTTGAAGTTTGTCATACTTTTCTGAGATGAGGGGTATGGCCTGCACATACTGTAGCCGCTTGCGTACACTCGCGAGGTCCATGTCCATGTGGAAATGATCCTGCGTAAGTTCAGTTTCCATCCGATGAAGCTCCAACTGCCATACAGTGATGGCATCTCATCGTAGCAAACACTCCTGAAGGCGAGACACATCTGCATGGAGGCGAACATCACGAAGCTCTGTCAAGACCTCATCGAGGCATATGGTGTGGGGGTCGTGGGGGTGGAACATGGTGAGCTGATGGTCTGTGACGTGCTGGGTGAGCTGACCCATGTATACATCCTTCAGGTATACCAACTGCACATAGCAGGGGTATCCCTTACCCATGGTGCCAATGACCTCTTGGTAATTCTTCCAGTAATAGATGAACTGGGCTATCTTTTTGGGATATCCGGCTTCCCCAATCTTCATGGGGAAGTATAGATAAGTGATGTCTGGGTCGTTGTGGAGGAATGTGTTACGTTCCGGATCGATCGGCGCCTCGGGCCAGGAAGTGGACACTGACACGTCGGCTATGACACCACCGTCAGCAGTATATCATCATGGACTTGTGAGATCAGTCAGCCGGGTAAGCTCCGGCACATGTGATTGTACAATAACGGATCAGACCTCGGGATGACTCGTAGTGACTCATACTAGGATAGCTGTACTAAGGTTCACGGTACTTACGCTATTGGCTAGTAGCATTCAAGCGGCGCTTCAAAGCCTGCGCATATCTGTATAAGTAGAGTAGTGCAAAGACCAAGAGCAGCATCTTGGTCTTCTTCGAATACCACCACCTTCTACTCGTCTTTGCTAAGAGGTCTCCCCCTCTTAAGTGAGTCGTCCGGTATATCCCCTTAGACCAGGGATCCCCGTGACTTATCCTTGCCTGTCCCTTCACGGATCAGTGGACTTCCCTGCAGACGTTGCAGCCTACCAAGTATATCTGTACCACAACGACCGCGTGGCCTCCCCATACCACTCTTTCTTCATCATCGACAGTACCTCTTGGGCCAACGCCAAGTATATCGACGCGATTCCTCAAGGCGTCATCCAACTAGATGATCTCCACGCCTACTTTGGGAGAGACGAGAGCCTTCAACCTCATCCCGCCTTCTATCCTCAGACCTTTGCTAACCGTAACTTCCAACTCTCAAGGATCGCCACACGTCAAGAGGCCTAAGTCAGGCAAACGTCCATGGTAGACGTTACAAATGGAAGTCCCAGGTCTTCCGCATCCCCTCCTTCATCGTCGTCGTAGGTGGTAAGAGTGGGGTCAGGTTCTACACGATGTGGGTGAGAGGGGGGTGTGGGCACATGATCGAGCCTTGGAGGGAACTGGGGAGTGGGTACACATTCGAGGGGAGGTGGAGATGTAGACGTCTGTGGTTCCGGGGGAGTGGGGACAGCAGGAATATGTATGGTAACAGGAGTGTCGACAGCCAGGGCAGTGAGTGTGAGTAGTGAGGTGGCAGCTTCTTCTTGGGCAAGGCGGTCAAGAGTGGAGGCAATCAGGGATAACACGGGGGGATCAGGACTATTGATCACAGAGTATGGCATGCAACCCTCCAGTTGCGAGGGGACACCCAAGTCCTGCAATGGTACGGTCAGTTGTTCAAGTATGATTTGCACTGGTGGGCACAAGGGTATTTTGGAGACGATGGGAGTGGAAGTCATGATGGTAGTAATAGTGAGAGGGGGACACATTGTTCAGGTTCATTGGGTGTTCTTTTATATCTTTTGTCCAGCCCCTTTGGTGGTAGGATTGTGCTGGTAGAAGTCAGCGATTAGGTCAGGTGCATGTTGGACATTTTCGAGTGGTTCCCATGAGCTATCGCTCACAGGGAATCCTTTCCACTGGATTAGGAATTGGAGTTTGTGCCCTTGGCCATGAAGTCTTGATCTGAGGATCTGCTCCACTTCAAACTCTTCTTCTCTGTCTGTAACGTCTACCACGGACGTTTACCTGACTTAGGCTTCTTGCTTGGTGGCGATCCTTGAAAGTCGAAAGTTGCGGTTAGCGAAGGTTTCTGGGTAGAAGGCGGGATGTGGTAGAAGGCTTTCATCTCTTCCGAAGTAGGCGTGAAGGTCCTCTAGTTGGACTACCCCTTGTGGGATCCTGTCGATCTACCTGGCGCTTGCCCAGGAGGTGCTGTCGAGTATGAAGAAGGAGTGGTATGGGGCACCCACACGCTCATTGCGATAGAGATATACTTGATAAGCTGCAACATCTGGGGGAAGGTCCACTGATCCGCGAAGGGACAGGCAAAGGATAAGTCACAGGGATCCCTGGTCTAAGGGGATATGCCAGACGACTCACTTAAGAGGAGAAACCTCTTAGCAAAGACGAGTAGACTGTGGTGGTATTGGAAGAAGACCAAGATGCTGTTCTTGGTCTTCATGCTACTCTACTTATACAGGTATGCACGGGCTTTGAAGCGCCGCTTGAATACCACTAGGCCAATAGTGTAAGTACCGTGAACCCTAGTACAGCTATCCTAGTATGAGTCACGTCGAGTCATTACAAGATCCGATCCGTTATCGTACAATCACATGTGCCGGAGCTTACCCGGCTGACTGATCCCATAAGTCCATGATGATATTCTGCTGACGGTGATGTCATAGTCGACGCGTCAGTGTCCACTTCCCGGCCCGAGGCGCCGATCAATCCGAGACATAACACTGTCCATGAGGTCAGGGGGTGGTCATGTGAAGTTTTCCCTGTACAGCTCCATCTTTTTATATGGGGTGAGGAGGTTGGCATGGAACATGGGGTGGATCTTCCATGACTTTGGGAGTTCCAACTCATGAGACACCGTTGATAAGACCTTCTTAATGCGGAATGGCCTGTGACGCTTGGGAGCTAATTTGGCTGTGGAGTAGAATGTTTTAAGGTTCATCCCCTCTAGCCACACTTGCGCCCCTTCTTGATAGGGGATAAAGCGGGTATGCCCTTGCTTCATCATGAGTTCTTGGGCGTGTTTGATGCAATCTTGCGCATGTTGTCAATGAGTGCCCATATCTTCTAGTCGCTGATCAACGGACAGAGATGTTGTGGGTTTTGGGGTCCATGAGGTGTGCAGTTCCCAGCCCATAATTAGTGAGAAAGGGGAGTGTTTTGTGGTCGTGTTGGGCCATGAGTTATGTGTGAACTGTGCTACTGGGAGGGCCTCTGCCCAATTGTCCTGCTGCACATTGCTCCAATGGTGTAGGTACTGTTCCAGCCACTGGTTTGTCCACTTGGATTGGCTGTCTGTCTGAGGGTGGTATGCTGACGAGATGTTTTGTCGGATTCCGAGGACTTGGCAGAGTTGTTTCATGAATGCCGATGTAAATTGGGGGTCTCAGTCCGTAATCAGTTTTCGGGGTATTCCATAGTGGGGATAGATGTGGCAAAGGTACAGTCGAGCTACGCCTTCTGCTGTAATGGTTTCGTTACATGGGATGAAGATAGCTGCTTTTGAACAGTTGTGGTCAGTGATGGTGAGGATTGAATCATATCCTTGCAATGGTGGTAGTTTCATGATGAAGTCCATGGCGACAACTTCGAATGGTTCTGTGTCTGGGTCTGTTGTGATGGGGAAAAGGTGTGGTTTTTGTCAGTGGGGGTTGATTTTGTTCGCTTGGCACATAGCACATCCTTTGACATATTCTTCTATGTCTTTATGCATGTTGGGCCACCAGTAGTCCCGTTGTAAGAGTTCATAGGTGTTTGTGATTCTGGGGTGTCCCATTGCTGGTGTGTTGTGGAAAAAGGTGATTACCCCCCGTTTAAGATCATTGTCCCTGACAACGACAAGGGCCTCGCCCTTCCACCATAACCCATCATGCTTCTTCAGGTTGTGTGGTTCAATCCACTGCAATACCTGTGACTCATTGAGGTTTTGTGCAAATTGGGTCCAGATGTCCATGTTGTGCATTGACATTTCTGTGGCTCGGATAAACTGTTCAGCAGGGAGGACTATGACATCGTTGTTGTCTTCATCGTTTGGTGTGTAGTCTGCCCGGTGTGATAGGGTGTCCACGCCACTGTTCTTAATGCCAGAAACGTGTTTCAGCATGAAGTCATATTCTGACAGTTCCAGGAATTCGCGTGCTACTCAGCAACTGATCTTTCGTGGCTCCTTCCAGTACTGCTGTCACAAACCTAGAAACTTGGGTCGTGACTTGGGCGTCTAAGACCGGTCCGCACTGGCCCGGTCTTACCTAATCACCTTCCTAAAGGGGAAACCCGAAATCGGAGTTTGAATTTCGTACTCCGACGATCACATGATGTGTCACGTGATCTCCCATTGTTTATCAATCACCTGACAACTGAGAGTCGTACCATTCCTTGGATTTATCTGATTGGACTGCGGAGCAGTCAAATCATTATGACCAACTCGACTGCGGTGCAGTCGTACCACTCCTATGATTATTCTGATTGGACTGCGGAGCAGTCACGTCATATGGCGTCATCGACTGTGGAGCAGTCGTACGACACTATCCTGATTTTCCCATTGGACATTATATTTAGATGTTACTGGAATGTTCCATTCCGCAGTATTCCGCAGCACCCGTGGGCAGACCTTAAGCCTGCCCTAAACTTACGCACAGACCATCCCTCTGGGTATATAAGCCAGCGCAATAGAACAGACAGTCCCTCAGACTGTCCACTTGTGACATCCTCCCTTTGCCTCTTCCCGCCTCTTGAGCACTAGTGCCCCTTCAGCTGTCAAGCACGACTTGCCACTAAGCGCCACTTTCCCTGAGCCATCGCGCCAGTTCTGACGGTTGAGCCAAAGTGTTCCATCACAGTAGTCCCTGTGCTCCGCTCCACATTCTCCACCACCCCCGGTCTTCTGAACCCGTTGTGCCTCCCTGTCGAGTGACAGTGAGTCATCACAACTGCAGGTTGGCGTGATCGGTGTGTATGATGATTTTATGAGGGGAGCCAATGAGATATGTGTGCCAGGTGTGGAGGGCTTTGACTACTGCAAGTAGCTCTCTGTCATAAATGTCATAGTTTTGCTCAGCCTGAGACAATGACTCTGAGTGGAATGCGACTAGGTGGAGTTTCTGGTCATCTCCTAACTGGTTGAGTACTGCGCCAATCGCAACGTTGGACACGTCTACCTCCAATTGGAATGGTTTTGTTAAGTTGGGAAATAGGAGGACTGGTTCTTGGCATATCTGATCTTTAACATGCTCAAATGCATGTTGTTGATCCATTCCCCAATGCCACGGGACATTCTTTTTTGTAAGGTTGTGAAGGGGGCGTGAAAGTGACGAGAATCCTTTAATGAACTGGCAATAAAAGTTGCAGAAGCCAATGAAGGCACGCACTTCCTTGAGGTTCTTTGGGGGCTGCCAGTCGCAGATACCTCATACTTTTACAGGGTTCATCCGCAGTTTCCCGTGTCCGATAATGAGTCCAAGGTATTCTGTTTTGCACACCTCAAACTTGCACTTTTCTGGCTTGATGTAGAGGTCATTTTCTTCGCAAATTGTCAGAACTTGGTGAACCCTCTCACAATGATGTTTGAGGTTATCGATGGTTGCAATAAGAATGTTGTCCATGTATACGATTACTTCACCAGTTAATACTGGCCCTCTGAATGTGAAGTCCATCATCACTTGGAACGTAGCTGGGGAATTCGTGAGGCCAAAGTACATTACAAGTGGTTCGAAGGCTCCTTTGTTTGTTTTGAAGGTGGCCTTCCACTTGTCTCCTTCGTCTATGCGGACGTTGTTATATCCCCAGCAGATGTCTAACTTGGTGAAGAGTCACACGTCATGGATTTTGTCAATAAGTTTGGGGATGAGGGGCAGTGGGTAGTGGTTGCGAACAGTGACCTCGTTTAGTCGTCAATAGTCTTGTACGGGTCTGAGTTTCCTGTCTTTCTTCTTTATGAAGAAGAATGGTGAGACGTATGGGGACTTCGATGGTTGAATATACCCCCTCTCGAGTTGTTCAGTGAGGAGTACCTCAAGCGCTTTGTCTTCTTCCTGTGTTAGTGGATACACTTTGCAGTCCATTGTCACAGGGGCGTTGGGTACTAGGTCAATGGCATGGTCCTACGGTTGCTTTGGTGGGAGGCGATGGGATGCCTCCTCGCTGAAGACCTTGCAGTGTCATCGATATTCTGGTTGGACCATTTCCTCAAATGTTCGCTCCTCCTTTTTGGTCACTTCTTGTTGCGCCAATTCAGATGCAGTTGTAGTTTTACGTATTAGTGCCATGCAGGGTTCCTGCTCGTCATCCATCAGTTGTTCCCACGCCTCCTCATCAAGTTGGTATGTCTCCAACGCCCGTATGGATGCTTCGATGGGTGTGGCTTCATCCGATGACTGGAGGCTGGATACAACTACTGGTTGGAACTCTTCATTCAGCGTTGCCTCACCCCACTTTACAAGTGGTTTGAATGCCAAAAACCAAGGGTAGCCTAATATAACTTCGTCCTTTCCTAGGTTCGTTACTAAGAAGCGAAGTGTCTTGGTGTCGTTCCCAGTGCGGACATTCAAATCGGTGTATTGGGTAATGGCCCCGTCTTGGTTATGAGTTCCGTCCACGTTTCAGATGCGTATTGGTTGCGTGACATCACGTGTTCCGATCTGCAGTCATTTCAATAAGGAGGCGCAGATAAAGTTGTCGGTGGCTCCTGAGTCTAGGAGTACCTGTCATTCGGCTGTTGCGTGTGCAGATTTGAAAAGAACTGGGATTCTCATGGATCGATATCTGCTATGGTACACGTTTACATTCAATGCTCTAGCCCAGGCTGTTGGGTTCAAGCATCGAGAAAATCCTCTTTGGCAAATAACTTTCTACCATGAGGTCCTGTACCTCTTGTGGTTGTGCTTTCATCACAGCGATCTGCGCTTCAGCCTGCTCCTCTGCCGATAGTATGTGGCTTGATTGTATGGCGACAGTAGTGATGGCAGGAGCTGGTATGGTTGGGGGAGAGGGGATGGGAGTTTGTCGGGTGGTCATGGAGGATGTAGCAATTCAAGTGCTTTTTTGTGGGCAGTTACATGAGATGTGCCCCGTAGCACGGCATCTAAAACAGCATCCCTCCTTCTGGAGTTGGAGTCAGTCAGCGTCTGTAAGAGTCATGGAGGCTTGAGCATGTCCAACATCCATGGCGCTCGGGTCACGGTTCTTGTTGAGGGCCTGTACCCATTGTTCGCAGTTATGCCCTCCTTTCTTCTGTCATGGGGTTTGGTTTTTGCCGAGTCGGTCCTTCAAAACCAGATACTCAGCCTGCTGCAGACGGGCAGCCCGCTTCCAGTCTTCCCATGTAATGGGGTGTTGGAAGCAGATGGTGTTGACTACTAACTGGTTCGGGAGTCCATCTTGGAACAGTTCTAACGTGGTAGCTTCATCTGGGTTGTATCTGGCCTTTGTGATTAGGTTGCTGAACTGTGTGACGTAGGAGTCGATGTCTTCCCCTTTCATTGTGAGATTTTGCAGGGCTTTGCAGGCTTTGGTTTGTTCTGCTGTATCGGTATAGGCTTGTATGAATTGGGTTTCTAACTCGTTCCATAGATTTTCTTGGGTTCGTGGGACTCCCCCTGCTAACTGGGCCTCTATCCACCTCATTTGCTCATCAACCCAGTCATCAACAAGCAGTCCTCTGACGTAGGATAGGAATGTCATGGCCCGTTGGGCTGGTACTGCTAGCAGGTCTACAGTGGGATTCATCCCTTGGTACAACTTGAAGGCTCGTAAGAATGCCTTGCTTTGTTCCCTATTGCCATCGAATTCCAGGGGTGGGTTTCCTCCTAGGCGGCCATTGCCTCCTAGGGCTGGTATGGGTGGTGCAGCTCCTCCGGCTGGGGCTGGTCCACCGCCACCACCACCGCCACCGCCACCACCACCGCCACCGCCACTGCCACCAGCAGGGGTTCCTCTGGTGGGAGCTCCACTTCCACTGGGTGCTCCTCCCCCACTGGTGAGGGTGGTACTTGCTGACACGGATGCTTGTCCCTGCTGAGCCATTGTGTAAGAGGGGAATGCTGAGGCGGGGAGGTTTATTGTTGGTACTGATATGCTTGGGGACGTGGTATCTTGGGGGTTGATATCAATTCCCGAGGGATTAGATGATCCCAAAGGGCCGGTTTGTAGGGTGAGGGGAACTGGTCCGGTAGTGTACCACACTCCTTCATTTGGGGAGTATTCAATGAATGCCCAAAGGCACCTGTCTTCAAGGTAGTGAATTTGTTGGTAGGATCTTGTTGTGGGGTCAAAAACAAAGTATCCCTCGACTCCGTTATTTTCTGCCCAGACCGCTGCTCCTTTGACTCTGTCAGATAGTTTGTCAGAGCTGAGGCAATCAATATATTCGGGCTTGAACTTGGTTCGACTGCAACTGGATGTCGCCACAGTGAGAGACTTGACTTAATGTAATGCCACCACAGGGGCGTTGAGCACGACGTGTGCCTTCGACAAGTCAACGGGATCAGAAAGGTGTGAGTCGGTCAGGACTCAGTCCAGTGGTGAACAAGTAACACTTGGTCTCCCAGGGACACAAGGATAATAGTGGATAGTCAAGGCTCAAGCATAAAGGTGAGCAAGAACAGGGACTCAAGCACAATGGCAAGTCAAAGATCGGTTCGTGAGGCAAAGATGATGTGGTATTACACAAGAAGTCAAGTCTACTGTACAAGCTAGGTAGGGCACGACTTATATACTAATACAGGGTGTTTGGCTAAGCCAAACACATGACGCCAGACTGACACCTTGCACTGAATTGGGTACAAAGGGATGTACTACATCGAGGGTTATGAAGACACATGGGTCTGCGCATGTGTCAGATCAATTCGGAAAGGTGTAGTGGTTTTTGATGGCACAAACCACCGGTGTAACGTTCCACCGGACGTTCCTTCTTGTACTGCGGACAAGGCTTTCGGGACGACCCAACGATCACCGTGATATGTCGAAGTCACGTGCTCGATCTTGTACTAGCTCGGTTACGAGGCGTAGCAGAGTGGCCCAAAGGATACAAAGGGCAGTGAAGAGAGCAAGTCGAAGTTGATGAGATAGAATGGTCGGCAAGACAGCACAACCAAGGGAGAATGATGCAGCACGTTCCTTGAACGGCAAGAGTAAAGCGGAAAGGAATGGATAGAGGCCTTGCGGTGATCTCTCAGCTAAGGACGATTCGACAGATGTATATGCACCAAAGGTAGCTAACAGCACTCGACTGGCAAGACAGCGCAGAGGAGGCACTACAATGGGTGGTATAATCCAAGAAGTCAAGCTTAGGTCTTCAGCGACCATAAGCCCCAGTCTATATACATGTCCAAGGAGGTTTGAACCCCAGCTTGGAACTCCGAAACCCTAATATCCGGATCCTAGGAATGAGTCACAAACGAGTCAGAGATAACAATCCACCAATGGCAGTAAGGCGCAAAGGTATGAGTCAGAGATAAAGATCCGCAGCTGTATGAGCGCTGCTTCCATCCAATCAGAACGCAAACGTGTACAATCCATCAGAATCAAGGCACAATCGATCAGGCACATACGAGTCATCACAAACACGAGGCAGTCGAGACCGGTCCAGGCACAAGCTCATCTGGACCCTTCTGGTGCGAGTCTAGCCAGGTCACGTGCCAGGGTCACGTGACGGGCGTTTGATGTAAGATCACGTGATCTACTCCCAATATTCTTGAGCGAATCCGTGGTAGCTGGGAAAGTCACGTGACTTAGCTGGTTGTTGGGTGCTCCAAGCCCCATATCCCATAACTACAACCTCTTCTTCGGCTTCCTCAGCACGTGATCGCTTCACGGCAGTGTTCCGAGGTCGTGCAGGGGTGTTCGGGGGAACAGTTACGGGCGAAACCGTAACAACCGGTCAAAAGGAGTTGGGCGCAATTGAAACGAAGTAAAATGGATGGGCGCGTGACAAGTGAGAAGCCCACAGAAACCGCATATCATACAGTAGGTAACGAAGTGAGTCAAGACACATGTAACAGAAGCAGAAATCGTAACATTGGGGTTGGGTGGGGCCATGTGATCATTTGGGAAACTGCTTCCAAGGCCTACTCTGAAGTGGCTGATTTGATGCCTGCCAAAGTACACTGCTGCTTGTATGAGACCATGTGTACTCCCAAAAAAAAAACTTTTGCAAGGAGTACCAAAGCACAACTGGGTGTAAAAACAAAACCTATGAGGCAGAAACCGAGAAAGTAAGCAAGCAGGAAAAAAGGTTCACAGCCTGACAACTCTGTGACAAAGCGATGCCTCATTATTATATAGATAGATTTCAATTGTAACAACAAACCATAACAAGTACCTGTTGCGCAGCAATACGCGCAGCTAACAGGAATGGAGTTCTCACCTTTGAGTAGGTTGAGAGACTGTAGAGTGGAGAGGGTGTGCAAGTGAAGAAGAGAGTGAATATCCTATTCGCCTCCCTCCCCATGGGAGGATTTTTATACTCTATGGTCCTACCCTGTCCATATGCGTAAAAGTGATGAGTACAGGCGTCCACAATATCACGTTTTTACACACGCCTGATGTAAACTACCACTTTGAGATAGCCATAGGGCTTCTCTCACTCAGAGGGCGTATTGCACCCGCTATAGTACGTATCCCAATTACTGTAATAGGAAAACATACTACTGTAATGTCGTAACTGCTATAGATAAGGTCCTTATGTACTTATCTCGTTCCAACACTCCCCCTTGCTTAGTGCAGCTACTAAAGCGTGTCTAAGCAATTACCTAGCAATCTCACGAGCATTGGGAATGAGCATCAAGTGAGGGTTGCATAGGAGTCAATGAGACTATGGCTGTCTCTAACCCATCTCATCAAGTTGTGAATGGCTATCATCAACAACATTCTTCCAACTTGAAGTATGATTATTATGTTCCCATCAGGGACAGGACATATGAACTCCCTTCTGGTAGTTCGATGAGAGGCTTAGAGGCAGATGTCTGCTTTCGAGAAGTGACATCGCACCATGTCTAGTTAGGTGATTCTGTCCTGTTCTATGAGGAGACAGTTGCTCGTTGTGCTTTTCATGAAGAAGAAACGATGGATGCGGAGGACATAGAGAAACATGTGTTCCTCAGAAGTACAAAAGTTCCTTCACGCTCTCCATCACAAATCCCCATCATCAGACATGGTGTGTATGAGTGGCAAGTGGCCAAACTCTAGCCCTAGTTGTTCCCTGAATTTTAGGAATTTAATGCGACCCAGATTCTTAGTAAAAAGATTGGTGGGGTTCTCAGCTCCTTCATTGAAGAACAATTCTATCTTCTTTTCATGGATCACATCACATATGTAATGGTGACGCAAATCAATGTGTTTGATCCGTTTCTCCTGAACAGGATTAGAAGATAAGAATATGGAGCCTTGATTGTCTCTGCATAATGGAATAGGTCTGAGGTTTATTCCAAGCTCACTAAAGAGCAAGCGAATCCAGACCAATTGTCTGCTTGTATCACACAGCAACATGTATTCTGCTTCAGTGGATGAGAGCGCGATAGATTTCTGCGCTCTAGAATTCCAGCAGAACACTCCATTAGCCATTTTTACTAAGTAGCCTGTAGTGGACTTTCTGGTAACTGGGTCAGAAGCCCAGTCAGAATCTGCATATGCTATTATACCACCATCACTTTTGCCGTCAAAGACTAAAGCATAGTTTGAGGTACCAAGTAGATAGCGGCAAATGTAAAGTGCACGCTTATAATGGTCCTCAGATGGGTTGGCAGCAAACTGTGCCATCTTTGTAACAGCATAGGCAATATCTGGTCGTGTACCAATCATAATGTATGGGAGAGACCCTATCACTTGTTGGTATGACGCGCGGAGCTCTGGGGTTGCAGTTCCCTTATTAGGGGATGGATGATACCCTTCCGGTAGTGGGGTAGGTACTGATTTGGTGTTAATCAGGTTAAAACGCTGCAGCACTTTCTGAAGGTAATCCTGCTGATCTATCAGGATTCTACCCTTAGAATGTAATATGTGCATGCATAGAAACTCTTTGGTATCACCCAGGTCTCTGCATTCCCATATCTCCATGAAGCATTTCTTCAGGGATGCTATGTCCTTTTTACTTCTTCCAAGGAAAAGAACGTCATCAACATAAACAATAACTATGATTGTTTTGTCTTCATTCACAAACAGACCTGAGTCTGATTGAAGTCATGTGCAGCCAAGGGTGCTCATGGACTTATCCAGCGCTCTCCACCAAGCGAGTGCTGCTTGTTTAAGTCCGTACATAGCTTTCCTAAGGCGCATGACTTTATTTTGTTGGCTAGGGTCTTTAAACCCTTCAGGTTGTTCCATATAGAGTTCCTCATCGAGGTCTCCATAAAGAAAGGCAGTTTTGATGTCAAGTCCAGAGATGTGCCAATCCTTCAGCACTACAAGCGCGAGCATCATCTGGACGGTCTCAAACCGTACCACTGGCGAGAATATTTCGTCATAATCTATGCCTTCAACCTGTGAAAAGCCTTTGGCAACTACCCCGGCTTTTTTATGGCCATCTGACTTTAAGTCAAATACCCATCTATTCTTGATCACCCTTCTGCCTTGCGGCGGGTTAACAAGATCATAGACCTTGCGTTTGCGAAGAGAGGCAAGCTCTTCTTGGCACGCATTACACCACTCCTCCTGAGGTTCACTTGGCATTTTAAGAATGTCCCGATAGGTCCATTCGCGAATATTAGAGGTATCAGGTGACTCTAGATCCAATGGTGAAACTGCTTTGGCAAGCAGAAGATCTAGAAATTTGACTCCCCCTTCCTGAGCTAGGCAGATCAGAAGTTGCTGATCTACTTCGTCTGAATTATGCGGATTATCACTCTGTGCACCAGAAGAGTCAGGATCGGCTTGTTCAGGAATGTCACCTGAGGCTGTCCGACTCAGACGTGGACGCTGCTGGGAGCTACCTGGCTGTGGTTGTGTCAATTGTCGCCATGTGCGAGTCCATGCAATGTCTCGAATAATCATAGTAGGAGGCCTATCTCCATAGACATTATCAGGATGAGTAACTGGTTTCCTTGTACGCCCCGAGCGCCTAGGTTCACTAGGACCAGGTACTGGTTCAGGGGGTAAAGGCGGAGGTAGCTGCAATCCAATCCCTCTAGTATGAGTACTAGGAGGGGGTCCAGCGGCCAGCTGGGGAGCACTTCTCCCTTTGGTAATAGGGGGCTCAGGTGGTAGGTCGTCATCATCACCAGGAGTGGTATGGTCTTTAGACAGCTCATGCAGAACTGTATCATCTAACTGAGTTACACCACGGGGCTCACGTCTAGGATTGTCTGTTGGACACCTAGGAAATAGAGCTTCATCGAAGAGTGCCTTGTCTGAATAGAACAAGGTATTTGGTGTGCGCATGAAGAGATTAGCCTTCATTCCAGGTCCTCTACCAAGGTAGATCATTAGCTCGCTTTTGGGAGAAAGTTTATTCACCTGGCGGGCTTCTGGAATATGTACATATGCGCCACAACCAAATACTCTAAGATGCGATATATCAGGGACTTCATTGTGCAATAGTTTGTAAGGAGTCTGCCATTGAAGGCGACTTATGGGGGTTCTATTGTAACAATGTGCAGCGTGTAGGACTGCAAATTCCCACCAGCTCTGTGGTAAACAAGCATCAAGGCACATAGCCTGAGCTTTGTCCATTATAGTACGCATAAAGTGCTCAGCACGCCCATTTTGCTGAGGCGTATGTGGCACTGACTGTAGCACTGTAATGCCGGCATCCTTAAGCTGCTTTAGGAAAGCATCCAATTTGTATTCACTGCTGGCATCAGACATCCATTCTTTTATGGTAGTGCTAAATTGATTTTTAATTAGCGCAAGCCACTGCTTCAAAGCAGTAATAGCAGAGGCTTTATCCCGTAAAAGAGTAATCCATGCAAACGAAGTATAATCATCAAAGAAGACGATAAAATACTTGTATTTATGGTATGACAGTAAAGGGAAGCTTTTCAAATCAGAATGTATTCGATTGAAAGAGGCTTTAGCCCTTGTATCGGACAGAGGATGTAAGGCAGCAGGCATTTTGCCTTGTGCGCACCCAGGACAAATGTTATCAGAGGTGGGAATTATAATCCCTTCTGGAAAGCCCTTAGTGTGTTCCTTAGCTCGTCTCAAAACCTCTTTGGATGGGCGACCGAGGCGACAATGCATAAGGTCATAGTCTACATTGAGTAATGCAGACTGGTTCGCAATAAGCGACTCAGTTAGAGTGGATATAGAGGCATCTAGCCAATATAGAGATTGTCCGTGTAGGAGGGGTTTACATTGGACAATCGTCTTCTTTTTACGTAGCAAGTTAATATGCTGCGAATTCCCCAAAACGCACAAACCTTGCTGTAAGAAGACTCCCATAGATAGAAGACGCGTGCTCATTCTAGGAATGTATAGGACCAGATACACCCGCGTGGTCACGAGTTTGTCTGCGATGTAATGCTCTAGCAAGACAGTTCCGGTTCCTTCAACATAGAGAGTATGAGCTGCAGTCTTTATGGGAATCTTATCAGACTTGGCAGTTGGCTTATAGTCGATGAAGTCACTAAGTTTATTAGTGAAATGTGCTGATGCTCCTGAATCAAGGAGCCACATATTTTTTGTACATTCTAAACACTTAACGCATTGACTGAAGTACTCATTGTGCTCACACTCAAAAGAGTCGAGGAGAGCGCTGCTAATATTGTACATTTTGAGTGACTTCGGTGCTACTACATGTGATTCTCATAGATATACAAAACTATTACAGCTGCCCCATTTTGGATTTTTTGGAGGCAGGGCTAATACTGTAATGTTATCAGCATGTGGTGCGCAAAGTGAAGAAAAGACGTACTCTTCATCACATGATCCCCAATCGAGGATCTCAGTATCCAGTCCGGTCAAGAAAGACTCCGGTGTCAAAGATCGGCCTATAGAGACCAAAGGAGAGACAAGGGCGTCGAAACGAGGGTCCATTTCTTTGCCATTATCTTTCAGGTACTGCTGATTGCTATGCCAAATGGATTCAATCCGTTCGTTAGAATGTGATCGAGGAGGGAAACGGCTTTTGCCGGTAGTAGCCCACCTGACTGTTGCTTCAACAATAGAAGCCGGGTCGACGTAAGGAGGCGTGGGGGCACGGTTTTCTGTATCAGAACCCCCATCGCTTATTGTCAGATCCAATAAGTCAAGTTGGAGAGCATTGGAATGCTCACCAAATATCTCAGTGTCATCGAGGCCATCTATGTTCATGATTGATTGCGCGCTGCCCGAGGGCTGCTGCGACATATCAATATCAAAATCGGAGTCGTACTCCTCATCCATGAACTTTTCAATGCGGGGGCGCATCAGCGCATCAACATCAGCAAAGCGCTGCTCAAGCATCTTTACAGTCTGGACTGTAGCGGGTACATCCAGCTGTTCAGCAAGTGTCAATGCCTTATTGACCAAAGGGAAGAAGCCCGAAGTCCTCTGAGGGGAGGATGATTCGACTTCTGTCCTCGTGGAGACACCAGATGACCCAATATGAGTCACCTTGTGGAAAGTGGGGGGGGCTAGTGCCGCGACAGAGGCAATATGCGAGTGCTGTGGAGCATGGGCAGGTGCCTTGCCTTTCCCTTTAGCCTTGCCTCTTCTGGATCCACGCCCTCCGCGCTGCCTGAAAGGCTGCTGCTGGTTGGACGGGCTGGGGGCGCTAGGCTGCTGCAACAAAGAACCCTGCTTAGAGAAGCAAGGGTCATTGCGCTTCCGCTTAACGGCAGAAAGCTTCTGCGCATTATGGGTGGCCTTATGCTGTCCGCAATTGGTCTCAGTCTCGTACTGGCTCTCAACACAAGCTGATACAGTAGTGAGCTGAAGATCTGCCAGGGCAAGATTGTTGCACATGACAGGAATAAGGTGCTCCCATTTCTGGGGCAGAGCGGACATAGCAATGAGTGCCTGCAGCTGTGGGCGAATGGCAAGAGTGGTGGTGTTAGCACCAGTACCGATGGTGACTGCTCCTAGACGAGCAAAAGCAGCAGCCATTTTCTCGAACTGGGGAGCGGGATGCTGATTAGTGTTAAAGCGAATTGAGATGGCCTCTTTAAAGTCCTTGTAGATGCGGGGCATAGATACCGCACCATACCGGTCTTTAACTGATTCCCAAAGAAGTTGGGATGTTACGTTTCGGTTTGATCGGCGCCTCGGGCCGGGAAGTGGACACTGACGCGTTGACTATGACATTGCCGTCAGCAGAATATTGTCATGGACTTGTAGGATCAGTCAGCCGGGTAAGCTCTGGCACATGTGATTGTACGATAACGGATCGGATCTTGTAATGACTTGACATGACTCATACTAGGATAGCTGTACTAGGGTTCACGGTACTTACACTATTGGCTAGTAGTATTCAAGCGGCGCTTCAAAGCCCGCGCGTATCTGTATAAGTAGAGTAGCACAAAGACCAAGAACAGCATCTTGGTCTTCTTCCAATACCACCACTGTCTACTCGTCTTTGCTAAGAGGTCCCCCCCTCTTAAGTGAGTCGTCCGGCATATCCCCTTAGACCAGGGATCTCCGTGACTTATTACCTGTCCCTTCACGGATCAGTGGACTTCCCTCCAGACGTCGCGGCTTATCAAGTACATCTGTATCGCAATGAACGTGTGGCCGCCCCGTATCACTCCTTCTTCATAATCGACAGCACTTCTTGGTCCAACGCCAAGTATATCGATAGGGTCCCTCAAGGAGTCATCCAATTAGAGGATCTTCACGCTTACTTTGGGAGAGACGAAAGCCTTCAGCCTCACCCCACCTTCTATCCAGAGACTTTTGCTAACCACAATTTCCGACTTTCAAGGATCGCCACCAAGCAAGAAGCCTAAGTCAGGCAAGTGTCCGTGGTAGACGCTACACTGCCCAATGTCAAGCCAAGTTGCCTCCATCACAGTTGTCCCTGTGCCCTGCCCACACTCTCCACCACCCCCGGTCTTTATCACCCAGCTGATTCCCTGTCAAGTGACAGTGAGTCACCACAGTACCCTTTCACAATTGACCCCAGAAACTGGCAAATGTTCAGTCCAGTCCAGTAGAACCCTTTGTGTTTAATATTTTTCAAAATTGTGGTCTCAGTTTTTATTCATAACAATGTGTTCAAAGGATCAAGCATCAGGGACACCTTCTTGGTGCTAGTGGAGCAATTGAGGATATCATAACTACTTCCAATGAAGTCCGAGCTTTTTAGAAGCCTATCTGGTGCCTGCATGAAGACCCATATTCCATGAAAATTGTCAAAATGGACACGGTCTGCACCTGTGGCAAACTGGTATGCTGGCTGCGTCTTAATCCTTGAGAGAGCATTCACACGTACCTCGAGCACAAGCGTGTCGCCCATCATTCGGAAGTACACGGTCCCTATCCAAAAAGAAGGTCAGTCGACTCAAAGAGGACACACGAGCTCTACAAATACAGACCGGGTAATCTTCTTGGATCCTTGATTCTGAGTAGTAATGGGAATAATGGGAACTGGTTCATCAAATCGGTGGCAATACTCATAGCGCCGCAGGTCATGACAACGCCCGATCTCATCTACGGGCGCGAGTTAAGGTGAGCCCCATTGTTAATCTCGACACCAAGAATTCCGTACCAAGGAGAAGAGGAGCGCATAAGTCAATAAGGTAGGAAGGCTGAACGTGAACAACGTGAACAAGAGCGTCCCAAGGATGAGTTGATCCACTTCGTAGTGCCAAGAATCGGTGCGCCGATGGAGGACATTAAATCGTTTTCCTACAACCCATGTGAATAATTATTGGATCCGGAGTAATCGGCGCTGACCTCTGAATAAGTTCCATAATGAGCGCAAGGCAAATGTCTGGTACGATAGTACCCCTTTCAATAC